>ARYC01007706.1:0-20448 GCA_000711775.1 Oxytricha trifallax
ATTTTATAGCAAAATTACACTTTTCTTTACTTTGCTTATTTAGGCGATGATTATTTTTTATAATTTGAGAATATATAACTAATATGAAGTTTTTAATTCTCTACAAGATGAGTAATTTTTGAGGTCACATGGATCATGTGAAGTATGAGTTTTTGAAATTATAGAAATTAAAAAGCTCAAAAGATAGATTAATTTAAATTAAAATTAAATTAAATTTAAAATAAAATTAATTAAATTAAATTTAAAATAAAAATTTAGGTCTTCAATAACAGGCTCTGAATCGCACGGGAAGGGCTTCAAATCGCGAACATTTAGATTTGCCAAAATCTCTAAAATTTATTTCAATTTTTAGGAAATTTTAGGAATCTCGAAATTGAACATTTGCCAACACAAAGCTTCATCCTTGCTTTCCAGGGTCGCGAATACACAGGAAAGATGCAAAATTTATTAATTAGTAGGAATAACATAAAACAAAAATTTAAAAAGTAAGCCTTCACCCTTTAACAGTTGACTTTATGAAATTGGTCCAAGGAATTTTATAGCAAAATTACACTTTTCTTTACATTGCCTATTTTAAGCGATGATTATTTTTTATAATTTGAGAATATATAACTAATATGTAGTTTTTAATTCTCTACAAGATGAGTTATTTTTGAGGTCACTTGGATCATTTGAAGTATGAGTTTTTGAAATTATAGAAATTAAAAAGTCAAAAAGATTATTTTAAATTAAAATTAAAACTGCCTAAAATTAATTAAATTAAATTTAAAATAAAAATTTAGGTCTTCAATAACAGGCTCTGAATCGCACGGGAAGGGCTTCAAATCGCAACTTTCTAGAATTGCCAAAATCTCTAAAATATATTTCAATTTTTAGGAAATTTTGGGAATCTCGAAATTGAACATTTGCCAACACCAAGCTTCATCCTTGCTTCCCAGGTCGCGAATACACAGGAAGGATGCAGAATTTATTAATTAGCAGGAATAACATAAAACAAAAATTAAGTAAGTAATGCTTCACCCTTTAACAGTTTACTTTATGAAATTGGTCCAAGGAATTTTATAGCAAAATTACATTTTTCTTTACTTTGCCTATTTTAGGCGATGATTATTTTTTATAATTTGAGAATATATAACTAATATAAAGTTTTTAATTCTCTACAAGATGAGTTATTTTTGAGGTCACTTGGATCATGTGAAGTATGAGTTTTTGAAATTATAGAAATTAAAAAGCCCAAAAGATTATTTTAAATTAAAATTAAAACTGCCAAAAATTAATTAAATTAAATTTAAAATAAAAATTTAGGTCTTCAATAACAGGCTCTGAATCGCACGGGATGGGCTTCAAATCGCAACTTTCTAGAATTGCCAAAATCTCTAAAATTTATTTCAATTTTTAGGAAATTTTGGGAATCTCGAAATTGAGCATTTGCCAACACCAAGCTTCATCCTTGCTTTCCATGGTCGCGAATACTCAGGAAAGATGCAGAATTTATTAATTAGTAGGAATAACATAAAACAATTATTTACAAAGCAAGCCTTCACCCTTTAACAGTTGACTTTATGAAATTGGTCCAAGGAATTTTATAGCAAAATTACACTTTTCTTTACATTGCCTATTTTAGGCGATGATTATTTTTTATAATTTGAGAATATATAACTAATATGAAGTTTTTAATTCTCTACAAGATGAGTAATTTTTGAGGTCACATGGATCATGTGAAGTATGAGTTTTTGAAATTATAGAAATTAAAAAGCTCAAAAGATAGATTAATTTAAATTAAAATTAAATTAAATTTAAAATAAAATTAATTAAATTAAATTTAAAATAAAAATTTAGGTCTTCAATAAGAGGCTCTGAATCGCACGGGAAGGGCTTCAAATCGCAACTTTCTAGAATTGACAAAATTTCTAAAATTTATTTCAATTTTTAGGAAATTTTGGGAATATCGAAATTGAACATTTGCCAACACCAAGCTTCATACTTGCTTTCCAGGGTCGCGAATACACAGGAAGGATGCAGAATTTATTAATTAGCAGGAATAACATAAAACAAAAATTAAGTAAGTAATGCTTCACCCTTTAACAGTTTACTTTATGAAATTGGTCCAAGGAATTTTATAGCAAAATTACATTTTTCTTTACTTTGCCTATTTTAGGCGATGATTATTTTTTATAATTTGAGAATATATAACTAATATAAAGTTTTTAATTCTCTACAAGATGAGTTATTTTTGAGGTCACTTGGATCATGTGAAGTATGAGTTTTTGAAATTATAGAAATTAAAAAGCCCAAAAGATTATTTTAAATTAAAATTAAAACTGCCAAAAATTAATTAAATTAAATTTAAAATAAAAATTTAGGTCTTCAATAACAGGCTCTGAATCGCACGGGATGGGCTTCAAATCGCAACTTTCTAGAATTGCCAAAATCTCTAAAATTTATTTCAATTTTTAGGAAATTTTGGGAATCTCGAAATTGAGCATTTGCCAACACCAAGCTTCATCCTTGCTTTCCATGGTCGCGAATACTCAGGAAAGATGCAGAATTTATTAATTAGTAGGAATAACATAAAACAATTATTTACAAAGCAAGCCTTCACCCTTTAACAGTTGACTTTATGAAATTGGTCCAAGGAATTTTATAGCAAAATTACACTTTTCTTTACATTGCCTTATTTTAGGCGATGATTATTTTTTATAATTTGAGAATATATAACTAATATGAAGTTTTTAATTCTCTACAAGATGAGTAATTTTTGAGGTCACATGGATCATGTGAAGTATGAGTTTTTGAAATTATAGAAATTAAAAAGCTCAAAAGATAGATTAATTTAAATTAAAATTAAATTAAATTTAAAATAAAATTAATTAAATTAAATTTAAAATAAAAATTTAGGTCTTCAATAACAGGCTCTGAATCGCACGGGAAGGGCTTCAAATCGCGAACATTTAGATTTGCCAAAATCTCTAAAATTTATTTCAATTTTTAGGAAATTTTGGGAATCTCGAAATCAAACATTTGCCAACACCAAGCTTCATCCTTGCTTCCCAGAGTCGCGAATACACAAGAAAGATGCAGAATTTATTAATTAGCAGGAAAAACATAAAACAAAAATTAAGAAAAGAATACTTCACCCTTTAACAGTTGACTTTATGAAATTGGTCAAGGAATTTTAGAACAAAATTACACTTTTCTTCACTTTGCCTATTTTAGGCAATGATTATTATTTAAAATCTGAGAAAATATAACTAATATGTAGTCTTTAATTCTCTACAAGATGAGTTATTTTTGAGGTCACTTGGATATTGTTGAAGTATGAGTTTTTGAAATTATAGAAATTTAAAAGTCAAAAAGATTATTTTAAATTAAAATTAAAACTGCCAAAAATTAATTAAATTAAATTTAAAATAAAAATTTCGGTCTTCAATAACAGGCTCTGAATCGCACGGGAAGGGCTTCAAATCGCAACTATTTTTATTTGCCAAAATCTCTAAAATTTATTGCAATTTTTAGGAAATTTAGGGAATCTCGAAATCGAACATTTGCCAACACCAATCTTCATCCTTGCTTCCCAGGGTCGTGACTACAGAAGAAGGATGCTTAATTCAATTATTATTTGGAATTATAGAAAATAAATTTACATTGCTTCAAAACACACTCAAAAACACGCACTTTATGAAATTGGTCTTGGACGTTTCTTTTCAATTTTACACTTTCATAGAATTAATTCAGTTCAGCCAAGTACAAATCTTAAAAATCTGAAATAATATAACTAATATTATATTTTTAATTCTCTTCAAGACTTGATACTATGATGGTCTTTCGGATAATTAGAAATATAAGTTTTTTAAGTTTGGAAAATATATTCACCAACAATTTTATATTAGTTTAATATTTTTTTAATTTTTAACTTACTTTAAATTATAATTATATTCATAGTTTTTGATTCTTTTTATTTTTTATTTTAATTTTTATCTTTCATTTTTAATTCGTTTTCGTTTTTTTCTATATCGGTATTTTTGATTTCTCGTCTTTTTTTTCTTCATATTTTAGAAAATTCATATATATATTTAATTGTGTAACTATTCTTATCTTTTGTATTTTTTATTTATTTCTTCAATTGCAAATTAAATATGATGCTCTTTTATTTTCTTTTATTTTTCCTTGAATCGAACCTAAAGATTTTTGAAACTCGCTCTTAATTCTTTTAAGTAAATATTAATAAGTCTCTTAATTAATATTGCAAGTTTTAATATAAAGTTTTTGTTTTAGTTAACTATTACTTTTATTTTAATAATATCTAGAAATTCATTAAATATTAAATTAGTATCACAATTTAACATCTAATAGCCAATGCTTGATATGAATATATCTCTTTACAAAAAGTTCATTTTAGAGGATAGTTTTATCAATATATTTTTAGGTCCAACCAATTTCACAAGCTATATCTTTAATTAATATGATACCATGAAATAAGTTTTACAACATTTTATACCTAAAAAACTTATAATATAAGCTTTAAATTCAAAGAATTTTAATAAACTCTCCAACTTTTAATTATAGTTACTTAAGAACATCATTTTTTGTTAATAACTTTATCCTGCAAGTACATAATTAATCTTCATTCTCAAGATTAAAATAATAATTTGTTCAATATCGCCTTTCTATTATAATATTTATGCACATTCCAAGTACAATGATTTTTAAGGCTAAAGCCTTTTTCTCTTTTTACAAAGTAGAATCTTCGAAAGAGTTTCACATTTATAATTGAAGCATCTCTGTCATGATAAATTTATGAGTCTTTCTAACATCATAAGTTGATTTTTCTTTCGCTTAAACTCTCGACTTTTGTTGTTACACATCAACTTGTTCATATTGGTAGCTAACTTCCTTGTATTACTAGTTAACACTACTGTTGCTTTTTATGTCGATATCTTTGGCTTTTAATTGATAGCTTATTCTCTTAAGTTTGTTTGTGAGAGATTCCAAATGTTCAATGCTCTTTGCAGTTTGCACTCATTTGCATGAAAACACCGATGTTTTCCTCGATAAGGTCGAATTCGTCCTCTCAAGCTGAGGTATTCGTCTTCTCCTATGCTTTCTTTTCTTGCTTTTCTTGTACTCTTTGAGTAGCTTCTCTAACTCTTTCTGTATTTCTGTTTTTACATCTCAATATAAACATAGTGAATCCTTTCTAAATTAAGGAATTATATTTGTAAGAGTTTTGGTTTACTTTATTTTTGTATTCTTCGTTCTCGTCATCGTTATTGTCTACTTCATCGTCTACTTTTGAATCTTAGCTTAATTACCATCTGCCATTACCACATCCCCTTAAGATATTAATGGCTATAAATCACTTTAAATGTTTAAATTATAAAGATATTAAGATATGTTAGGTGAGGTTGAGGTAGTCTAAGATTGTGTTGTCTTGTTAAAGTTTTTGTTTTATTAAGCAAAGCTCTCATCTTCTTCATCGATTCCTTTCATCCTCATTTTTCTTCAATTTGACAAGTTTTGTAAAAAAAAACATGGATTATTAATAATATGTGGATTTTGATTGATAAATTTTTTGTAAAATTATGTTATCTCTATCATCAACAGATTTAATAGTAAGAAATAATAAAAAAAGATTTAATATGATTAAAATTTTACTTCAATCATTGTTGTCTTCTCTGTTATCGTTAAGTATTAAACTTATTTTGGTCATTATTGTTAACTATATTCTTGATAGATATTTAATTAGTGTAGTTAAATTCAATGTAGCAGAATTATATCCTGATCTTCAATCATCTAAATAAAAATGAGGAGATTTAATTTTTTATTATATATAGATTTAAATATTTGCATCAATATTTTGATCTTGAAGTTCTTAAATTGTTCTTTTTTTGAGAATTTATATTCAATCTATTTAATAAAGCTATTCCTCTAAAGATTATACTGCTTATTGAATATTCTTATCTGTTTCAAATTCTTGATTTACGAGTCTTCTGAAGCTGCATAGTTAATATACCATTCATGATTTATTTATCAAAGTTAAATAATATTCTCCAACCAATCAACTGTTAATAGTAAACTTATAGTAGTATTTAAGACATTATCTAATATGCAATTTGCAATGCAATTTACTCTCAAAGTCTTTGCTAATTAATGCCGATAATTCCTTCTAAAGGTTTTACCTGACTCATCATTAAGCACACAAAATAAATCTTGGTTTGTAATATCATGCATTGTTAAAGTCATGTATCCACACGAAACTTAGAAGAAAGCTGATAGTTCATAAATAATGTGTTCCACCATAATGAACATGTTTATTAAAAGAATTTTTTATTATTATTGTATCTTTAATCTCCATCGTCTGCTGCAAAAGTTATTTAGACGTATTTGAATTTTCTTGGTGCCATCAGATGTTGAAGTTTTTTATGAGTCACTAGCTCTCCATACTTTATACTAGTAAATATTATTATAATGAAAATTTGAATCAATTTCTGTTGTATAGCTTCAATAACTGTCTATCTAAAAATAAGATATATTTGAAATTTATTTCATCAAACTTATTTTCTTGATCACTTAAGTAATGTCAAGTTGTCAATAGATTTATATCAATTATATATCACCAAATTTTCTGCATTTTGTTTCAGCTCCTCTGTAATCTTTTTTGTGATCTCAGCTATAAGAGTGCCCATGATAAGAAATGTTATAGATTCCTTGTAGATCTTAATGTAGTTTTCAGTAAAGTCATGAGACACATAAAATCTGAAATAGTGGAAAGTAACCTTAATCAAACAATGTCTTTATGAAATATGATTAGAATTAAATTTAAATAGACTTTGAATGTTACTAGGGTAGAAGGAACCAAGATCCTTCTTGCTATGTTCTAAAGACCTTGAGCTGATATTTCCAACGTTGTATATGTGCTATTTTATTTATGATTTTATGTATAGCTGAAAAGTCAATTTAAATTATTCTTCATTTTCTTATCTCATAATTGCTTGTAATGACTAATACTCAAAGTTGAATAATCGTCACAAATATGTAGGATTTTATAGTATTTGATTAATATAAAAATTAATAGATTAAATTCTGAAATAATCCTTTGAGATTTTTTACATATTCCCTAATGAGTGAATTATTGATTTTGTGTAGGTTACTTTTACTTTCTCATTTGTCAAAAGATCAATTATTAGATTCTGGGTTTAATTTATGAAAATGTTGAAATATAATTCAATATCAATCTTCCATACTCAATGTATTAATTGGTGAATAATAACTTTTTCGTTGAACTCCTTGATATACTCATGCTCTCTAATCTTTAATTTAATTTTTATCAGAAATTTGTCAATCTCTCTCGTAGCAGCGTATGATAAGTGTCAATATATAGACAATCTTATCCCTATAAAGAAGTTCATAGAATTATCACTCATCATTTCTTTTACTCAAACTTCTTCTCTTGCTCTTTACTACATTTTTAATTATAAATTAAACTTTCTTGATATTTTAGTTAAGGTAATGATGTTGAATTGAGATTCACCTAAATATATAATTAACATATTTTGCTAAGTTTCTATTTGAAATCAGATCTTGATTTGTTATTAGATGCACTCATCTTTCTTAAATATTTAAATAAATTATTACTTGAAGAATTAATTTAGCATTTATTCACTTTAGTCACATTTAACTTTATAAATATTATTATTGATGCTTATAATTTACTCCTCTATACTCTTTATCAATTCCTGTTTCACATTCTTCGAGATGCTTTCCTTTGCAACTATTACATGATTGTTAGTCATCAACTCTCGCTTCATCCTCATGCTATCAAACTTTTGCTGCTTATTAAATTTACTGGATCTACGAGAAGTTGTTGTTTAACGTGATTTAAGCTAGAGTTGCTTGTTAAATGCTAAATGTAAATTAGAGTAAGATACATGTGATTACTTCATCATTAAACTTGTATACTTTATAATTTAATGCTACGCAAAATAAGTATCTCTATCTATGCAATATTTAAGTGAGTGAGATTTTAAGGGGTAGATGATTGATTAATTATTACTTGGCTATTTTTATTTACAAAATCATTTGTTTTTTTAAGTATCAAAACCATAAATTATGAATAAGTAACATTCATATTCATGTTGTTGATATACATATATTTATTTTAACTTAATGACTTATCTTAAAAGTTATTATTGTCATATTCAATAACTGCATTAGATATCACTGTTTATTTTATATTCTCAAAAATATGTACTTCTTAAATGGGATATTACTGATAATATGTTAACTTGCTTTACCATTGCTACTGTCTTGCACTTGATTGCTTTCCAGAGGATTCTTGTTGATTATATTGGACTTTGTTTATGGGTTTAATCCAGGCACATCAACAGTAGAACTATTTCGAGACGGCAATTCATCCAATTCCATGAGTTTCCTGTGTAACTCAATCTAACTGTGTTAAGAGCCTCAATTAACTCATCAACTATCTCGACATAGTTACTAGTTGCTCTACTCTGCTTGCTTTTCTAGGATTCTTTAATGCTGTTTAAATGGCTTTAAACTATACTACTCTTCTTGTGTTTAGATTTATCTTGTTTAAACTCATCAACTCAATCATCTAATAGCTTAATGCTTAATATCTTAAGATCTCCTAGTCCTTTAACAATTGATTTTCACTTATAATGCGTGTTAAAGATAATGTATTGCTATTTTTTATGAAGTATACTTAAGAGTGTGAGTTAATTTTTTAAACAGCAGTTTCCAATTTAATTTATAAAGTTCTTGTGAGGAATAAATTATATTTTATATTTGATTACAATTAAATGATTATTTTGATAAAATCAATTTATAATTGAGAGATGTCCAAGAAATACATATTTGTATTTTGTTAAATGGCTATAAGTTTACTTCTTATACCATTTATAACTTATCATGAAGAACTTTAATATATTTTCCCATGTATGCTGATTCATAGAGTCTAATTCTCATTTATTTCTAGCTTTAATTATTATTAAAAAATATAATTATTATTTGGAGATTTAATATACTTAAAATTAGAAAATAAAACAATTAATATGTCAATATTATTAATTAATTTAGACTCCCTTTCTATCTCTTTTTTAATGTGATTGAGGACAAAAAATCTAAAACTTTTGCTAGATTATGTTAAAAACAAATTAATTAGCTCCATAATTCTCGATAAAATTATTGACAGTCTTCTCAAATAACTTATTATCATAATTCATTATCCTTCTTATCTTACCTATTTTGCAGCTATAGTCCCTTATAAAGCAGTTTTCTTGTTTTTCAAAACCATCTCCCACATTGACCATGCAAGTTGAGTTCTTCAATACAATTATCTTTAAATCTGTGCCGATGAGATATTTACCAGTAATGATTCTAATGATGGGAATGCTGTTGTGATCCAAGTGCATTAAATTGATAGCTTTTTCTACAGTCTCATCAACCTAGTTTCTCTTTATTAACTTATAGTTAACTGATACTTTCCTCACCATCAACGGAGTAACCTCATATGAATCTTGCTGAGTGGTGATGTGATCAATTGTTGTGTAAGAATCATTTCCATTGTTATTGTAGCTATCGTCTTCTAAGTAATCCATAAAACCTTGGCTGGCTTCTTGTTCCTAGTAGGTCTGGTTATTACTCCACCTACAGTTTCTGCATCTACTGCTTAGTCTTTGCAACAGATTGCTACAATTTAAGTACTAATTTGAAGTTTTGCTTTACGTTTTTGTAAATATATCTTTTTTTCTTAACTAGCATAGATCATTTTTACTTATGTTAAGTGGTGTTTATATTTCCAAGTATTATTATAATTATAAATTGAGAATTCCCCTAATTTGTATTATTCTAAATATCTTTATGAACTTTATGAATAAACATCAAAATTATAAAATAAAAATAATGAGATTTGATGATGGAAAACTAATTACTAAAATCACTTTTTGTCAATGATTATAAAATATTTGCTCATTATTTTCTCATTCTTTTACTGTATAAAGAATAAGACTATTTCTTACAAGAATCATTTCATAACTAAACTTCTGCCACTAATAACGATTAACATTTAATAATTAAATTAACAATAGGTTATACTGTTAGGTATAACTATTATTTTAATATGTTTTTGACTTATACATTATTCAAGCAAGTCCTACTTTTTTATATTTCAAACATAAATAACATTATTGCTATCGCAATACACGAGTAATAAACAAATAACTCTATTAATTCTAGATTAATAAAGTAAATTGTTATAGGAATAGGAAGTTAAAAATGCAACTACATATAAATCATTTGATAATCAGTTATTTTGCTTTGCTTATATTTTATCAACTTTAGTTTATTATGATGTTCATTTATTGAAATAACTACAGGTATTTCTTTCATCTGATATTGACTTATTTGCTTTTCTTCACACTCACTAAAGTCCTTGATGTTGTCATAATGAAAAACTATGTTTGGTAAGAATTGCAATCATATCTCTTATTTATTTATATTAGGTAATATTACAACTACTAGAGATAATAAATTAATAGTGAAAATGTAAAAAGGGAAGACATTATTTGCCAAATAGCTAGTGGGTTGAATATCTTCTCGGAAATGTAAGCACTCTCATACCTTGAATGGTTCTCATATTTAGTAAAGAAAATGGTAACAAGCCCCACTAACTAGTTCTAGAGCATCACTATGATAGCTCATATCATCACTTTCCTTTAGTCTTTCATTTTCTCATTGGCGATTTTAATGTCTTTATAATTTTTCGGATTAAGTGTAAGTAGTTGCAATCAAATTAACTACATAAGGTATTTTAGAATTTAATGTAAATTATTGTTTGTTTAGTTTCACTAACTTATGAAATATCTATGAAAATTGAGAGATCATATATAGAGAGAGTTTTGAGATACTGGCAAATCTTTTAGCTTAAAATTTTCATTTATTATTTTGTGTTTTTGCAAATAACAGTCCTAACTAAATTCATAAATAATCCTGACTAATTATTTATACTATTTTTTTCATAAGATCGACTGTAATTTAGTGTAGTATTTTAAATTAAGAAGAGTTGTATTCTTTTATTTTTTAGTTCTCAATGCTTGCTATAATCCTTGCAACATATGTGATTACATGAACTGTCCTAATTATTATTTTTAATATCTAGCCTGATTATTCATATTATATCTTTTTTCATCATGCAGTTTATTCTGATCTGAAACCTGTAATTTAGAATTTAATTTTTATATACTTTTAGCCTTTGGTATTAAATAATTTTAAGTGAACTATTTAATAGTAATGACTGCATTATTATCAGAAAAAAATAGAGAAAGTATCATGGTGTTTAAAGAATAAAAAACCAGAAATCAAGATGTAAGCATGATTCATTAAAAGCAAAAAGAAATTCAAGATTTAGAAGGACCTCAAAAGAAACGATTAGCCTCAAAAGTAAAAACGTATTTACTGATTTCTCAAATGTTAAACATTACCTTGCTTAATTTCTTAAATTAAAATTATATATGATAATTGGAAGATCATATCTAGATCACAAAAAACCATTAGGAGTGGTTCAAAAAAAATACATTGAAAAATTACTGTGTAGTATTTAATGGAAATTACAGTCCTGTAGTTTGCAAATGTAACCAACCTTAGTGCTTAAAACATATTTCAATTAATTACTTGCATATTTATATGAACATGCTAAACATTTAATAATATTTAGGCAAATGTAAAGAATGAAAATCTATTGATATACATTGAGCAAAACAATATATAATATATTTCTCAGAATTAAAAGATCATAAAATAAATAAATACAAGAGAGTTCATGAAACATAATCAAAATGTTTGCATCTTTAATATTGATAATTAGAGAAAAAATAAATAAAAGTATATGATCTAAATGTGGAGTTAAGAATGACAATTTATTCAACTCATTTGCTCTTCTCTTAGATATAACAAGCAATTCATAACTTCTTAACAAATACAGAATAATCAGACAGATTTTTCTTCTTATAGATAATAAAATGTATGTGCTTATGACAGTGCTTCATTATGGGTAATTATTTTGGGTAGGACTATAAAAATATAGAGAGAATTATAGATATTAAGAAATTTAAGAAAGACTGAATAGTATAATTATCTGAGAAGGAGTGATGAATATTTAGGGGCTTGAAAGTATCAAAATACTTGAATCTATAAATTTGAGAAATTTAAATCTAAAAAAGTAAGATAGAACTAAGCTTATTGAAATGGAGAAAAAAAACATTAAATTCTTAAAAGCGAATAAACTAATGGATTACAGATTACTTTTAATTAAATCTAAAATACCCCCATAAATGATCTTAATATTAAACGCATGCCATTATTAGATAAAAGGATAGTAATCATTCGATTGTAACTTAATTCAATAGATTAAAAGCTATAATTAAGTAAAAGGCAAAAAAGATAAACTCAGATAAACATTATACTCTTATTAATTTAAATCACAACACTATGAAAAAATCTAATTAATTGGATCAGTCTTAGATTTAGGATGATAAAGCAAATGAAGAATTAAAACTCATTGATTAATAAAGTAGAAAAACTGAGGAATCTATTATAATGATAATTTAATGTTAAACTTCATCCAAGGATTTTGAATTGCAATAAATCAATTTTCCTTGATACAATTAAAAACATTTAACAATCTATATTGATGAGCAAAGAAAAACTTAGCTATCAAAACGAGAATTAAAACGCAAGTAATCAAAACCAATCAACTAAAATAATATTTTTTTATTCAAAAAAACTTGTGAACAATATTTAAAATATTATCAGCAAGTAAAAAGTAATAAGTGAAATGACACTTTAAAAATAATTGTTTATAAACTAATTACAGATTGGAATTTCTAAGAAGGTAAAAATAGTGATTACTAATAGCAATTTTACCATAGAATTATTTTAAACTCTATAATCCTTATATTTTACTAAAATTTTATAGATACTTTTATAACAATCTTAGCTTAAATTTGAAATTAAGTAGCCCCCATTTATTTATAAAAGAATTCGAGATAAATTATAGTAATAAATTTCCGAATAATGCAATAAGCAATGTAGATAACATTTTATCATAAAAGTACTATCAACTATGATAGATAATATATAAGTATCATAATAATGGTATTATGAAGTTCAGTAAATAGAGTTACTATACAAGAAACTAAATTCTTACAACATGATAAGATTTTTAGATTATTCATTCGTTATATATGGAAATAAAACTACAATTATAAATCGTAAAGTTTAAAATAGTTCTTTAGAAGATCTACTGCTAAAACCAATCTTAAATTTATATTAAATAAAAAAAAACTAAGTTTAATCACATACAGACATTAACTAATCAATATATTACAGTAAATGAATTTAAAATTAAATTTGAGCTTTTCAAATTATTTAGAAACCTTAATTAAATGAATATGAATATATTGGGTGTCAAGTAGGCATTATTGACACTAAAAATGTAAAGACAGTTAATCTTATTCGTTGAATGATATTAAATGTATTCATAATTCCTAAGAAATTAAAATTATAAACTAGCATAGAATGTTTTAAAACAAACTTTATACTCTGCCATACATTCCTCATTGATAGTAACACAACAACGATTAAAATCACCCAAACTACCAGATATAGCAACTCCAGCTTCAAAATATGTTTTAATAATTGACGCATTCTTTGGATCTTTAACGAAATCTTCCAAAGAAGTATCTCCAATTAAGTACTAGCAACAGAACTTGAAAGGTAAAAATATATTACAATATTCAAAAGTTAATCAATTATAAATATTTTTGGGTTGAAGCTCAGCAAACATAGATTATATAATAAATAAGCAAATTAGTTTTGGTAATTCTATGAAACTTAATAGTTTATAAATCTATAAATGAAGTTATATGTTTTTCTGATCAATTTAAAAACAATAATCAATAAAAAGTACAGCAAAAACTATGTGTATAATTTACCTTTATCACTAGGGAAATCTAAGTGCAATCAAGAATTATAAATAGAATTTTTATAAGCAATAAAATAACAATAGAATTTCAAATAGATAAGAAAACTTAACATAAAATATCTAAATGATGTTAAAAGAATTAAACATAAATGATTCTTAAACTAAAAAAATATTATTAGACTGATACAAAGACAATGAACTCAAACAAATTGGAAAGAATATTCATAGAAATTAATACAAAAGTATTGTTTTTTATATTATATATTATACATTAATCAACAACTTAATAAATAAAATAAAATCTTACTAACAAGCATAAAACTAATATTAACTAAATTTCAATATTCATGTTATCTTTTATATAAAATTAAGAATTCAAATGTACTTTCTATTAACCAAACACAGCTATATGAGGAAAAACTATAGATCGATCTAAATTTATTTATTATGATTGATTTCAAGTAAGTTCTAATTCAAGATAAGTTACTGAATTAATTTTTAATAACCATATTTGAGAGGTTAAACAATAAATATTTAATCTGTGTAATCTTCTTAAAGTATAATTATTTGCACGTTTATTATTATATTATACGAAAATGATTAAGCTTTAATGAAGCTGGAAAATGAGTTATTTTCTTTCTTTGCTTAAGTTGGAGAGAGTGCATTGAAAAAGCAATTCATTTTAAATATAAATTCTCAAAATTGTATAACAATACCCCCATAATTCTTAGGACTGTAACATTTACTTTAATTTGTCTATAAATTCTAGTTAAAGAGTGTACCTTAAAGTTGTTACTAAAATAAATCATTTTTGTTTTATTTTAAATTGATGAAATGAATAAGCTGAAGAACTAACTAAATAATGTTTATACTCATACATTGAATTATCAGTAACAAATCTGGAATAATTATAAATAAACTTCATTTTTAGACTAAGTACTCTTTTAAATTAACAGATTTATTTTATAAATGTATAAAAATAATGAAATTTCTAAAATTGTCATAATAATTTTGAATGATATCATATTTAATTATTAATTTGCAGTTATGGTTTTTGGATAATTCATGTAATTATAAATTTATGTTTAATAAAAAGTATGATATTAATAAATTGTGAAATTTACTGTTCTTTTTTTGTAATTTTAAGAAGCCTTTTTATGTATTTGAGATAACATGCCTGTAATAATATCAAACAATATTTTTTTGAATATTTGGCAGCATCTTAAGGTCATGCTTGTGAATGATGTCCTATGAAGGCAATTATTTGTGTCATTTTTGAAAATTAGAATATTGTAGGCATAATTTAGATCAATTTAATTCTCCTCATTAATCAGACAAGCCCAGACTTTTACTATAAATATAGATTTTTGATTTTCAATAAATCCTCATAAAGTGTAAGCATTTGACATTTTTTAAAAACTAGTATTTTCTATTTTAATTATAAATTTTCCATTTTAAATAGCGCATAAAATGTTTTAATTGTCATCTTTGTATAAGGGTAGCCTAGAAAATTAAAAATAACTTGCAATAATTATAATATAAAAATTGTTTGAATTGCGAAGTTAGAGCTTTAATAACAGAAAGAATGCTAAAAAATTAAAGAAAGGAATTAAAGTTTAATATGACCTCAATCAAAGTCGATGAGATTAGATCTAAACTAAATTTGAGGAATAAATTATACTTACTTAACATGAATAATATAGCAAAATCCCCACTTTTATTATAAATCAAGGAGTTAAATGAAAATTTATAAATTGAGAGAAGAAAAATATAAAGAGAAATTTTTTTTTAATACTAGAGTTTTTGAGAAAATAATATGCGAAAGAATTTACTTTTTTATATACTTATTGTTTCTGACCGAGACCCCCCCGCCCCCCAGCCACCACCCACCCCTCCCCCCCTCAACCGAGACCCCCCTCACCCCCTCAAACCGAGAATCCCCTTTTATTATAGTATTTTTATGAATTTATTTTTTACTCAGAATAAATTTCTTGCCCTTCGGGCAGATATTACTATTAAAAATATATTTTGATAATTTCCACTACGTCTGTCGGCTATTTTTAGAACATACTCCCATAGGGAAATATTTATAATAAGGTTTAATTTTGACTATCATTATTAATAATATGATTTAATTGATAAACATAAATTTGAATTCAATATTTTTTATAACTTAAATCACTTACACTTTACTATATTGTAAAAATTAATATAAAAATTTTTCCTATTATTTTTAACTTCATTTGAATATAAAAACTTTTATTATTATTACTAATTTAGTTAATTACTATTAAAATCTTATTTCAATCATATATATATTTAAATGGTAATCCTAAACATAAAAAATTGTCTTTAATTTTTCAATAAACTAAGCTTAAGAAATAAGATTTTAATAGTAATTAACTAAATAAGTAATAATAATAAAAGTTTTTATATTTAAATGAAGTTAAAAATAATAGGAAAAATTTTTATATTAATTTTTACAATATAGTAAAGTGTAAGTGATTTAAGTTATAAAAAATTTTGAATTCAAATTTATGTTTATAAATTAAATCATATTATTAATCATGATAGTCAAAATTAAACCTTATTATAAATATTTCCCTATAGGAGTATGTTCTAAAAAAAGTCGACGGACGTAGATGAAATTATCAAAATATATTTTTAATAGTAATATCTGCCCGAAGAGCAAGAAATTTATTCTGAGTAAAAAATAAATTCATAAAAAAACTATAATAAAAGGGGATTCTCAGTTTGAGGGGGGGAGGGGGTCTCGGTTAAGGGAGGGGTCTCGGCTGAGGGGGGAGGGGGTAGGAGGGGGGTCTCGTGCAGGAACACTTATGTATTATCAAAACCTTATGTAGACCTCTGATGAGTAATTCTTAAATTAAAGTAATTTTAAAAATATGTAAGAATATCTTGTGGATGCAAAATAGATCCTAACTTGATTGATTACTTATTTATTATGATTCTTAAAAAAACATGAATGAACTGATTTGATTGGATGGCATGTTAAATTATAATATAAAAGAATAGTTAAATTAAAATCATTTCAATATGATTTGGCTTAATCAGAAGAGAAGAATAATATGAAGTGATGGGATGCTATTAACAATTAAATTTATCTTGGGTGACGATATAATAAAAGAAGAAGATGAATATCACAAAGAGACCTACAATAAACAGAACTAATATAAAATATTCTAAAACAAAAATTATAAATAGTTGTGATATCTGAAAATTATATTAAATTATTAATAATAAATGGGAAAATAAATCAAAACTTAAATTTAGATGAAAGAAACAAAGTTAAATATATAAAGAGTTAAAAAGAGTTTTAATATTTTAGAGGACATACTAAATAAGAAAGAATTGAAGAGAAAATAAGGAGTTCTAGGTCAAAGAATAAATGTTTTGATAATGCAACGGAGACAGAAATAGTGATCATAGGCACACTCCATCAAAACAATTATAGGTTCAAGTTCCCCATAATAAAAGTAGATGAATTTCAGAAATAATTTCAAGATGAATAAAATAATTAAGCAAGGCTATCTATATTTGATATTTAAAATTACTGACTTCTCTGTTGCAATTTTTAAAGGATTATATAAAATTATTTCCGGTAGAAGTCACAATAGTTTGAAATTTTTGTACATGAAGAAAGATTGAAATGCTCTAGTACAAAGATAAGAATAAATAAATGCTTTTTATTAAGGAGTTAGAAAAAGGGTTTTCATGTCAGATAATGAAAGTCTACATGGAAATGCGAAATCAATTAAGATATATAAATCCTTTTAATAGTCCCAAACCTCCACATTTAAATAGTAGACATAGATAAATAAAAAATTTAAGGTGAGAAAGTGTGATTCTAGGAACTAATATATTTGTAACTATCATTAATTATTTTATCACAAAGAATTATTTAAGAATAAGAAGTGAATTAGTCTGTTAGAGAAACGTGAAGGGCAATAAAATAAAAAAAAAATATTTAAAAGGGATAGAGACTGTTGGGAGAATACAACACAAGTAAAAATATTTATAAAATATTGGAAGTATGGTATTAATTCAAAATCATATCAAGAAAGTAAATGAGACAATTGAAGAAACCGAGGTATTTAATACTCAGCAAAATTTATTTATAAGCAGGAAACTAATTAAATAAAAGATTCAAAAAATTCGGAATGAAGCTTCTTTTTATAGCAAATTATTTTTTATATAGCATATATAATAAATAAATAGCCTGAATAAACATAGAATAAAACTAAATAATATTTATTATGGAATAAGGCAACTCCAAGACTTAGATTTATATTAATATATATCATAGTTGTAGATTGATTATGAAGAAAAAAAATCATAATATATAGACAAAAATTAAAAAAGGAAATATAGACAGAGAATAAATAAATGACGATTGTCTTATAGAAATATTATATAATATAATAGAATATAATACATATAAAAAATAGTGAACTGAATTAATACTAAAATAAATGCCATGAAATTGAAATTTCTGACAAAAAATGAAATTTTAATAGTAATAAAGCATGTTTACTTCAAAATGGATATAATTTCAGACAATCAGAAAAATCTGGGAAAAAAAACCTAAAATTGATACATTCATAAAGAAAATAGAAATTAATGGTATATTAAAAGATTGAAGGAGATAAGAAAGTTTTAGTGAAATATTTCATAAAGATGAAAATTAGAAATAATAAGTGAATTAAAAGGAATAAACAAGTTTGAACTATTTTATTTGCAAACATTTAACAATAAATATAAAGAAAATAAAAAATTGCATAATCAATTTGATATAATTTATGGGAGGAAAATAATTTATAAATTGGAATAAATAAAGAAACTTATATATTTTAAAAAATTAATAAAGAAAAAACAAATTTAAATAAAAAAAATAATTTTGATAGAAAAAAATAATAATTAAATTATAAGAAAAGAGTAAATTTGTTCAAAAATCTCTTCGACCAATTTCACAAAGTCAACTGTTAAAGGGTCAAGGGTTCTTTTATCAATTTTTATTTTATGTTTTTCCTGCTAACTAATAAATTCTGCATCTTTCCTATGTATTCACGACCCTGGGAAGCAAGGATAAAGCTTGGTGTTGGCAAATGTTCAATTTCGAGATTCCCTAAATTTCCTAAAAATTGCAATAAATTTTAGAGATTTTGACAAATACAAATAGTTGCGATTTGAAGCCCTTCCCGTTCGATTCAGAGCCTGTTATTGAAGACCGAAATTTTTATTTTAAATTTAATTTAATTAATTTTTGGGAGTTTTAATTTTAATTTAAAATAATCTTTTTGACTTTTAAATTTCTATAATTTCAAAAACTCATACTTCAACAATATCCAAGTGACCTCAAAAATAACTCATCTTGTAGAGAATTAAAGACTACATATTAGTTATATTTTCTCAGATTTTAAAAAATAATCATTGCCTAAAATAGGCAAAGTGAAGAAAAGAGTAAATTTGTTCAAAAACCTCCAAGACCAATTTCAGAAAGTCAACTGTTAAAGGGTCAAGGATTACTTTATAAATTTATAAATTATGTTTTTCCTGCTAACTAATAAATTCTGCATCTTTCCTCTGTAGTCACGACCCTGGGAAGCAAGGATGAAGATTGGTGTTGGCAAATGTTCAATTTCGAGATTCCCTAAATTTCATAAAAATTGCAATAAATTTTAGAGATTTTGACAAATAAAAATAGTTGCGATTTGAAGCCCTTCCCGTGCGATTCAGAGCCTGTTATTGAAGACCGAAATTTTTATTTTAAATTTAATTTAAGTAATTTTTGTGAGTTTAAAGATAATTTAAAAATGACTTTTAGACTTTTTAATTTCTATAATTTCAAAAACTCATACTTCAACAATATCCAAGTGACCTCAAAAATTACTCATCTTGTAGAGAATTAAAGACTACATATTTGTTATATTTTATCAGATTTTTAAAAATAATCATTGCCTAAAATAGGCAAAGTGAAGAAAAGAGTAAATTTGTTCAAAAATGTCCAAGACCAATTTCATAAAGTCAACTGTTAAAGGGTGAAGGCTTACTTTACAAACTTTTATTTTATGTTTTTCCTGCTAACAAATAAATTCTGCATCTTTCCTGTGTATTAACGACCCTGGGAAGCAAGGATGAAGCTTGGTGTTGGCAAATGTTCAATTTCGAGATTCCCAAAATTTCCTAAAAAATTGCAATAAATTTTAGAGATTTTGACAAATACAAATAGTTGCGATTTGAAGCCCTTCCCGTTCGATTCAGAGCCTGTTATTGAAGACCGAAATTTTTATTTTAAATTTAATTTATGTTATTTTTGTGAGTTTTGAGATATTTTAAAAATGACTTTTAGACTTTTTAATTTCTATAATTTCAAAAACTCATACTTCAACAATATCCAAGTGACCTCAAAAATTACTCATCTTGTAGAG
>ARYC01007707.1:0-24889 GCA_000711775.1 Oxytricha trifallax
CAAATTGAGGAGGAGGTTAAACAACCCGCCATAGAGCATTAATAAATCCCAGCCAAAGTTGATTATAAATGCAAAGAATGCAATAAAGTTTTCCCTTACAAGTCAACTTATAAGAGACACTTGAGAGATATACACAACGATATGCAAGGTTATATCTCAAGCATTAAAAGAAAGATGGGAAGTATGTCTGTGAGTTCTGTGAGAAGCCATATTCTCATACTAGAGACCTCAAAGTGCACTTAAAGAAAAGAACAATTAAAGTTTTGTCTTTATTCATGAACCCACAGGGAATAGATTCCTCTAAAAGAGAAGATCAAGAAACCCAGTGGAGTCCTTAGAGTTGAAGTCTAGAAGTAAGTTAAAATGAAGAAGCAGTCAAGAACTTTCCAGTCTCTGAGATCAATAAAATTATGGTTAAAATAGAGCAATAAAGATTCCCATATTAAAAATTATTGACTTAGATTCTTGCCTAGAAATTTACCTCACTCTTTAAGATAAAATAGAGAAGAGAGTCATTAAAATGCTTACAAGATATATCCTTTCAATTACTTCCTTGCTGATGACAAGTTCCAAATGGAATTTGCTAATGAGTATTATGCTCTTTAAAAGGCAAAGTTTAAATGAGTGTAGGCATATCATCTAGCTTGATGCTATTTTACTTGGTAAAGATCGTGTAGCCTTCAGGCTTCCTTTACTTGAAATGACTTACAGAGAATTCTTATCTGACAATAGATGTCAGAGATAAATTAGCTAGATAGTATAGCAGATAGTTAGGGGATTGAAGAGCTTCACAAGCTAGGTTATGTTCATAGAGACTTAAAGCCAGAGAATATCATGTTGAACTTTCAGCCTCTTAGAGTTTATTTTATAGACTTCAACAGAGCTCAAAGAGTGCAAGCCTCTGCATTAGGAAATGTATACGGCACTCCTGGATATTTCCCAGAGAGAGAGGATTGGAGAGATGGAGACACTTAATGGAATATCTGGGCTCTAGCATTAATAATAATAGAGAGCGACATGCCAAGAAACGATTACTTTAGCTGCAGGGGTGAAAGAGATTCTAAGCAGAGAATCAAACAATTTCTCGATAAAAATAAAATAAATGGAGGTCTCAGAGAACTTGCATACTCAACTATTATCAAGCAAAGCTAAGAGATTTAACAGACAATAGAAACAATTAAACATCTTCTTAGAAAGATAAAATTCAGAGAACTGCCACATGACTCTTAGCTTTGAAATATATTAAAAATTCGCTTGTTATACTAACTTAAATTACTAATATTTAAACATTAAACCCCTACATAAACCCTATTAAAACCCTAATAAAGTATGCACTAATAGTCTACTTTTATCAATCAAAAACTCAATCAACGACTGAAAGGGTTTTGGGATTTTGAATGACTCATAAAGTTTATCGTCTCTATAAAGTGACGAAAGTAATAATTTGAGTAAAAGAGACGACAAAATTAATTCAAATGCAATCAATTAAAAGTAACTAAGCTAAGATTAAAGTGGGAAGCAAATAATAAAGGGAGACGAGAATGTTAGTTATGTTCACTTGTCTATACACACCCTTAAGCTGGTACATGAGAGAGAAAATGGGGAGTTTATTTAGTAAAAGCTTGGAGGAAGCCTTATTTGTTACAAAAGCATGTCAAAGTCCTATTTCTCATAAAAATCAAGACTTTTCATTCACTTAAGTAAACATTAAGATCATTAAAATTTGACTGCTGGTTACTCAAAACTACTAAGCTTTTGTATTTTTTACACTTTTAGATGCTTAATTAAATCATAAAAGCAGAGCAAACTTTGAAACATAAGAATATTGAGAGCAGCGATAGTGAAGAATCTAAAATATAAACTTTAAACTTGAGAGACTTAGATAAAATAATAATTAAATGCTTTATCGGAATTATCTAGTGAAAGCTTACAAATAATAAAATCTAATGATCATAGTAAATCAATGCAGGTAATTGAAATTGCCTAAAATTTTAAAAGGACCTTTAAAGTATAAATAATTGCCTCTGTTAAACATGAAATCGCGATGGTCTAGAGCTTTCAAATGAAGCTAAAATACTATGTTATGATAAAAATTAATTTAATTCAATTGATGGTGCTATATTAACACTAAAGTTTGAGAAGCTAAACAAAGTTCAAAATTATACAAAATACTTTTGGAACGAGTATAAAATCATGCAACATATTCGAGAATAGTAATAGTATTTTTAGGATAAAATAAAAGGTAAAATGTTTGATGACGAGGCGATTTATTTTAAAAGATTAACTTTCGACAATATTTTGGAATAAATAATGAATACTAAACTTTAATGAAAATAAATTTAACAGTACCTACTGAAAACAATTCATGCTGTAAATGAACTTCACTTACTTGGAATTGTACAGAGGTTTTTGAACCCAAAAAATATAAAGTTTAGATTATTGGAAATCAAATAACCATTATTGACAAATTACAGTTATTCTTCATTCATTAGGAAAAAATCATTAGCGTCTGCAATTCCATTAACCTGCAATCAACATTTTGTAGACTTGAAAGAAATGGAAGACAGCGACATAAGATAGACCTACTCGTTAATAGTGATTATAATTCGAATGAAGTTAGTGTAAAATTTAAAGATTTAGAATTAAAAACAAACTACTTTGAAGAAATGGCAACATTTCTCAGAAAGGAAAAAACTTTTGAAAATTATAGTGTTAAAATACTGGATTATATTTGTATATTATTTTAATAGGGTTTCATCTTTGAAATGTCTGAGTAGAATAGTCGAATAGTATTTTATATAATGAAAATTTTAATTAATTATAACAACCTACTTATTTTTCTACGATTTTTTGTAAATAACCCCAACCCCTAAAAAATTCCCAACAAATCAAAGAACTTATAAATTACATTAAGGGGTTTTGGGTTTTGAACGAAGAGAGTTGAAGCTTAAGAAATAATCTCAAGATTTAGAAGCAAGGAGGATCTTTATCGATAACTCACTCAACATCGTAGTAATGTAACAAATACTAAATCATATACTATAGTGGGATTATTCCTACCAACGATGGAAGGTACAAAAATATCATTCTTAAAAGCAATACTCTGTGATGAAGAAAGGCTTTAAAAATAATGAGATTAAGTTGATAGAGATTCCAAAATACTCAGAGATTTCTGTCAACAATCTCTACGAGCATGCAAATAAAGATGAAGAGTTGGTAGTTTATCTTCCTACCAAGAAACAACTCTTTAACAAGCTTCCAGAAAGTAGATTCTTCTTTTGTGTTTTTTTTTAACTTAAAGAGAGAGTTTTCCCAGAGAAATCATTCAAGAAGCTCACAAAAGCTCTATTCTATTTATCCAGAAGATTAAAAAAAGCGAGGCACACTAATAAGCGAGACCTGGCTCGCGGAGATTAAAAAGCATCCATTCCTCTCTTGTAAGCTTACACGCATAACTTTGTAGGGAAACATGGAACAGGTATATTCCTAATGAAAGAACATGCAAAGGTTCACTGCGAGAGAAAGTCACAGACTATTCATGAAGTGAGCAAGAGACTTTAAAAAAATGTTTAAAAGCTAGATAAATAAATATAGTTGCAGAAGCTAGCACTAAGAGAAGAAATATGGGCCCAAGAAAGGCATAAGAAGAGGAGAGGCCTAATAATTTTAAGGGTCTATTTAAAATGTGACCGGGTATTGACGTCCGTGCCTCCCAGCACCGTCAGGGCCTCCCACCAACGTCAGGGCCTCCAGGTGCCATTCAGGCCTCCCAAAGCGAGGGTGATGGCCGTGCTCCCAGCAACGTCAGGGCCTCCCAGCAATAGTCAGGACCTCCCAGAAGCATCATGGCCTCCCAAAAGTTAATATCATAAAGATAATAATATCTTTTTATATAATTAAATACAAATTTAGTTTAGTTCAAATTATATTAATTTTTAAATACAAAATTCTTTATTAATACAAACTTAAAAAGAAACTAATATAATTTTAGTAATATTTTTCAAAATTTAACATTTCAAAAATCTATTTTATCAATAAATTATTCCCATTTTCTAGAATTACCCAAATTTCCTTAGAATTCTATTAAATTTTTTTAAGAACTCGAAATCATATCACAAGTATGATCAATATTTATAATAGTGATATCATTATTTATAAATTATAATAACAATATTATTTCTTAAATTAGATAGATTCTAAAATTGTTTTTTAATTAAGATCCTTACGGATAATGTTATTTTTTAAAGAGGTTTTTCATTGGAAAAATAGTGTATTTTTACATTATCTATACTTTAAAACTTTTTATTTATTCGCTTTCATATACACATTACACTTAGAAAATTATTTGTTAGTATCTTTAGTTTTATTAAAACAATTTAACATAGGAAATTTTGTTATTCTCCTATAACTATTAATTATTATTTTAAATAATATATTGTAATACATTAATTATTAGTTTATATTCATGTTTCATTTATTTTAAAGTAACAAAAATTTGAATACCTAATTAATTAGTAAAATAATTGGCTGTTATCTCTCAAAAACCTCTATATTAAGGATTTTTAATGAAGATTTTTTATTATTTTTGATATCTTAAACATGAATAAAATTTATCATTAATACACATTAGAATTTTATTAATTTATGATAGTTATATTAAATATATGCGTATTATTTCAGGTAGATGAAATATAGGTTTTAAGTTTGTACTATTTTAATGATGATTATTAAAGATTAGATAAATAACTTTAGCGACAAAATGTCAAATTAAGTATAGATATATGTTAAATAATTGAAAGTTCTTTGTGGTTACGGTACCAAGTGAAACAGTTTTTAGAAATTGATAGTTTACAGTTTTAAAAGTAATTTATTTCTACTTTAAACTATTGAAAAAGAGAAATTCATATTACTAGTTCTTAAAATAAGGAAAAGTGTTTAGTAAGTTGTCCAGAATATTACCTTTTAATAAGTTTAAATATATCTATCCATATATATTTTTGTTTTAGTTATTTCTTTAATAATTTGATATAAGCCATTAGTTAAAATTTTAAATTATCATTTAATTAGATAAATATTTTTATTTAGCAGTATACTTTTTGCATACATTCATTAATATTAAAGGTTTTGATTATTAAAATATGCAAATATATTGTTTACAAGATTAATTTAACGTTATATTATTTTCTTAAATATGATGAAAAGTTAGTTTATCTTCCATTGTAACACCTGCATGTTACCCTAATTCCTGACAGTGTCTGAAATAAATTCAGCCTCAATTAATACATCGATAAAAAAAGAAAATTTACTAGCTACGCATCAATGTTACTTTTCTCTATTATTCGTTTTTTACCTAGGCACTCACCCAAATTTTATCCAAAAAAATGTTTTTCTTTTTTTATGAGCGCTAAACTATTTACTAAAAAAAAACGATTTAAAATCTCAAATTTTCTATAAAATTATCATTATTTTATTGATATAAAATGTGGGAGGCTATGACTTGGCTGGGAGTCCCTGAAGTCGCTGGGAGGTACTGACTTTTGCTGGGAGGCCATGAAGTTCTTTGGGAGGACCTGACGATGCTGGGAGGCCATGAAGTCCTTTGGGAGGACCTGACGATGCTGGGAGGCCATGACGTTTGTGGGAGGCCCAGATGGTGCTGGGTGGCACGGAAGTCAACACCCTGTGATCTTATTCATTCATTTAAATCTAAAACATTTTTATAAGCTTTCATTCTTCCTTCCTTCTATCGCACAAACTGTTGTCTTATCTTTGCTCACCCTCTTGCAGCTACTGTGAATCAAATCTACTGTATTTATAGGCAAGTCATGCATAAGGTGATACAGCTGCAGTTTCTTGTAGTCGGTCTTGATTTAACTCCAATAGAATATGATTCCATTAAACTGTGAGCTATAGGGAACGTTATATACAGAAGTTGTGTTTAACTCCTCATAACTTTCTTAGACTACTTAGTCGTATGAGCTGAGAGGTTGTCAACAAACAGGATGATCTCTAATTATTGTATTTATCTTGAGCTTGTTTAAGAACTCAATATGCTGCTCTCGCTTTATCGTGCGAGGATGAATGAAATTACTTTCTAAGCCTGAATCTTCTCTAATACCATCTAAAATTGCATGAGTGGCGACCTTTACTTCTTAGTCATAAACCTCTATGTTATCATACTTCTTGTACTATGATTTATTAATAAAGGTATTAAAGGTAAACACAGCTTCATCAGCGTGTATGAACTTGATGTTATTAGCAATAACCCTCTGCATTTAATCATATATATAGTTTAAATTATTACTATAAAATGGCACTGTGAAATCAAACACTCTCTTCACTCTGTTAACAGTCTTGAAAGTAATACCATTTCTTCTATAAATGTTGGCTATAGTTTAAGGAGAGATGCGCATATCAGGAAACTTGCGATAAAACATTACAGCTCGCTAGTCTAGTGGAAAGTGTGCTCAATACTATAAAGTCTTGGAGTCACAGAAGTTGTCATTATGGTGCTGTGAGAACTTTTATTTTCTTGAAGGATGTCTTCAAGAACCAGAATTAAATGCTAATCAGCTAGTAAGCAGTGATATCTAACAGTTAAGGCTCTCTTGTACAGGAGCTTTGCTACAGCTGCATAATTCAATACTGGTTTGACTAAGTCTATATTCATACTTGTACCATACCTTTGCTTGAGCAGTAAATTTAAATATTATTCATCATAAATAGACCTTAAATTTTTGTAATTTCTATTTCTCATTTTTCAATTTGGCCTAATTTCTCTACTAACCCCAAAGACCACAATTATACCCTACAGATCAAAGCATTAATAAACCTCATTAAGGGGTTTTGGGGTTTTGATTGTTACCTGTAATGTTGTCAATTTTTTACATGATCTTTAATATGATAATAAAAAGAATTAAATTTTTTCAATTCTTTTTTTTAATTAAATTAAAAATCAAATTATAAATTCTTAATTAAAATAATTAAATCTATTGTCCTACATTTATTATATTAGGATTATGTTTTATTATAAAAATCGAAAGACACAATTGAATTTCGAGTTTTTTTTTCAAATTGTTTTGCATAAATATTTAATTTTAATTTATTTAATTTAATTATGATAATCGTGCTTTGTGAGATAGCACAAAAGATCCTCAAATTAATAAATAATAATAATAATAATAACAATTAACTCACATCGAGATCTCAAGGGCTCTCCGAGTATAATTAATGTTAGTGTTAATTCACACAGGTAGTTTTACTACTGCTAGGACCTCTCACATCATGCTCTTGTGTTCGACTTGACTCTCTAACATCGCTTGTTCCTTATTCATAAGGCTAAGGCTGAACAGAATTTGACTTGTGACCAGTATCTGAACAGTTTTTCCTTTTGATGGGGAAAAATAGCCCTTATCAAATTAGAAAGTTAAACTGCCTACAGGAAGATCTCGAGAGTCTCTACTAAGCATAGTCCACTGTATTCAGGACGATTATTCAACCTTAACAAATGTTAGACTAACTAAGTGTACTCACCAAGGTGAGTACACTTAGTTCGTCGTCCCATCTATTAACTTTTTAATTTAATAATCCTCAAATTAATAACTTCCAGAAATTACATTCGAAATAATATTTTATATTTTTTTCTCTTAAATTAATCAAAATAATTTATTTAATTTAAAATAAGAATGTAGTTTCTACTAAAAAATGCAATAAAAATAAAAAAAATATTTGTGGGCATGATAAAAACAGAAAAAATAAAAATTCTTAAAATAGTTTCCCTATATTAAAGAGCAAAGCCAGTTTTATAAAATATATTAAATTTAAAATACTTAAATAGAATTTACTTTTTTTCCTATAAAAAATCAATACTTTATATTTAAAAAGGTTTTAGCGCTAGAGATGATATAAGAATCGAATCACTAGACTTTGAAAACTATTTTAAGTATTTTAATTAAAATTTTTAAATAAATTATAAACAATTAAAAGGTAGGATAGTACAAAAAACCGAATAAAAAAACTAGCAAATTAAAGTAAACAGCTAAGCTAAAGAGGATTGCCTATCGCAAAAAGAACCTCATTAAATGATTGAACACTTTAATATTTAACGAATATCTCAATAATAATAAAATCAATTTGATATATATATATATTAGTTAATTTTAATTGATAAGTTTATCAATAATTATAAAAGTAAATTTATTAATTCAATAAAATCCAAATATTAATTTATAACATTGAAACAATATAATATAATTATATTTCATATTAAAAAAATTTTATTTAAATTCACATTATAAAAAAATGAAGAATCTCAATCAAAAATTAAAAAAAAATAAATTTATTTTATTTTTGGAGTTTTATTATAAAATTAATCTTTGCTTCAATAAAAATATTATATTTAATTGAAAAGCGATAGAAAAAATACCAGAATCAAATACATTTGCAGTTTACTATAATAATTGAAACAGAGTAATTAATCTTAAGTAATATTTATATAATTATTAGATATGGATTTTATGATGTTTCCACTTTTTTAATCTTATGTTTAATTTACTTATGAATTCTTTTATACTTTGATTATATAAGATGTTTAATTTATTAAAACAACTTAGAGTAGAGAGAAAGCTAGGATTTTCAAAATTAAAGCATCTAAAAATCTATTTTAGTCCTTTTCTCTTTACTAATTTGAAAGTTTAGAAAAAAAATTCTTAAATATAAACTGATTTAAGAAAATAATTATCATTATTTTCTTAAATATTTTATATAAATCCTTGAAGTGAGTAGCTAAGTATGTTTCTGAAATATAAAACGAACAGCATCATCGTTTAAATTCCTTATGATACTAATTTACTATTCATTATTTGTAAATATAATAAAATTGTTTGTTTTTTTTTGAATTCTATATTTATATAATAACTCAAATTTGTACTTTATAGGAGTAATGCTTAAAATTATTTTGAAAAGTAATAAATGCCAATAGTTTTTATCGAAAATTTTAAATTTACTGCAGTAGATAAAGATGTTTATCTTATTTTATTAAATATATGTTGACGACTTGGTATAGAAAAAATAATTTTCATTAATTATAAAGATATAAAGATACAACAAATTCTCAATTAATTAGAAATATGTAAACATATAGTTGTGTCTGGAGGGGACGATGAAACTTATCCAACAGTCGGTTATTACGAAAATTAAGATAACTTTCACATATAAAATAGCATTACTCCAATGATACTTAAATTTTTATAAATACTGTCAAAACTATATTATTTCGCAATAAAGTCATATTTTTAACATTCATAGGAGGCCCAACTTATGAATATTTCAAAAAAAATTTTAATATTGATTTAAAAGAATCAATCAAGAAAATAAAATTAGTAAATTTTAAATATCTGTCCATAATTAAATTTAAGTAAATTAAATTGTAACTAAGTTTATTTTTTTGTAAATGAAATAAAAATAGGTCTTTTTCAATAGGTATGAATAATATTTATATCTTACAGATGAATTTAGCATTGTTATTTAAAATTTATATTGATTTTCAAACCAATTATTATTTCGAACAGATATGTCATAGGACAAATTATCTATGTATTTTAAATATATATACTCATCTCTAATGCAAAATTTTACATAATTAAATTTTAGAATATTTTAATTAATGAAATTTATTTTTAAAAAAATGATATTTAATCATGAAATTTGAAAATTAAAAATTGTATTTACATGCCTCTTCAGGAGTCTAAACAAGAATAATTCGACGAGCAGCAATTTAGACTTAACAACTTACTGGCAGAAGATGATTTAATTGAATATAAATTAATACAAAAGCTTGTGCTATACCGACAGTGAAAGTGAAGCTTAAAAATGAATATAATTTTATTTCCCCTAAAAATTGAAACAATTCTTTTATTTTTTATATTTATTTATTCTTTTTCCTTTATAATACATTTCCTATAAAAATTAATTAATTCAATTTGAATTTACATCGAAATAATAAATCTTTCAAGGAGAAAACGTTAAAGATAAATATAAAAGAATTTGGAAATAATTCCTGAGTAATTTAAATTCAATTAATAATTAAATAAATTAATTATAGCAATGAAAAGCTAAATAAACTCAAAAGTATTTTAGGTTTCTAAAATCTATATCTTATATTTTCATTAAACTAAGACTTAAAACTATGAAATAAATTGTATTTTATAAATGCAGAATGAACTGTATCGAAAATAGTATGATTTTGCAAATAAGTAAATTGAATAGAATTAAATAAATTTAAATAGGAATTAAAAAATGTCTCTCAAATAAGTTAGCAAAATAAGTGCACTTTTATAGAGTGCAAAATTAGCTAAAATTATTAATTAGAAACTTTACAGTTGCTTGTCTTTTTCACTTGCGTGAATTAATTAAAGTGAATATAAGCACTCTGTAAAGAGTGTAAGTGTAAGTAGCGTGAATTAATAAAAATTACCATGAAAAAAAGTGCATGAAAAGCTTCGCTATAATGCTACTCCTGTGTAACAAACATTTGCGAATATAAATAGCACTCACTTTTTCACAAAAATTATGAAAAATATGCGTTTACATAAATTTAAAGACACGGAAATGTAGAACTCGAGTTGCTCTTCAAAGTGCACACAAAGCGCACTGAAGTTAGTGGTGTATGCGTGAGTTCCGTTTCTAATAGATGAAGTTCGATAGTAATCGCAGATTCATTACTTTTTGATTTCCATTATTAGTTTAATTATTAAAGTAGTAATTATTAATTAATTAAATTAAAACTTAATTCAAATGTGGAGGTAAAACTGCATCCCCAAACAAATAGTGTGAACGGTGAAACTTCGCCCCTACTCGGTCAACAGGGTACAAACCCCATATATTCTTGATTAGCATCTCAAACTCTATAAGACTGGTAAGTATGACCTCAAAATAAAATTATGAATTTTTTTCCCAAATTCACCGTTCTTGCATTCTCTCGATCGGCTCCCCCAAATTAAGTTAAATTCTGTCCATTTAAATTTCCTTATTCATCGATATATTTACAACTTTTTATCAACTTATTAATAATATGTGTATATACGTATTGCTGTTTATATATAAATAAATGGAACGATCTCAGATTTTATTTATGATAATCTTTTTATAATTTGTAATATTTTAATGAAGAAGTTATATATCAGTATTTTATAAAATGGATATTAAATCAATTTATATAATAATTATTTTTCAATGTTCTTGTGTATCATACTAATAATGGCAGAAGTTAAATTATTTACAGAATTCTAGTTATTATTAAAAGCATGTTTGTATTAATTTTTAAGTAATAATAATAGAATCTCAGAAAAACAAGAATTTTGTTAATTTCTTTTCTAAAATTGACTTCTTGTATATATGATTAAGTTCGGATGCATAAAAAATCAAAGTATGAAACTATCTGATTAAACACAAACTTTAGGTAATTTCTACTTCTGATTTGAACTACAGCTTCACTAACTTCGTGGCAGTTAGAATTTTTCTGATTAATGATCTTTTAAATTTATATTTTTTAGGTTATTTTTTTTTTTGAAATGGTGTAGTAGTTAAAGTTAGAGTTGTTGTAGTAGAATATTTTTTTATCGTCTGAGTATTTCTAATCATTCAACTTTGAGATCAAGTCAAAAACCTGATGTCTAAAAAGTGGAACAATTCCATATAACATTTTTCATTTTTTATAATAATAATTCAGTTTTTAATTAAAAATTAATATTTAAATTTAATATTGTAATATTTAATATTGTAATATTTAATTATATGCTGCTTTAAAATATAAAATTAAAAATTTAATGAATTAAGGTTTATAGTATAGGAATTAAAAATAAATTTCTAAGAAAATATAAGTTGACAAAACTTAAAGAAACCTTTAAGACACAGATATTAATCTGGATTTTAAAGCAATTAATTTTATTTCATCAACATAAATATAAAATATAAGTTTTTTTCATAAATATTTCAATTAAATTTATATTAAAGATATTATTAATTTTTTAATTAAAATAAAAACTTATATATAGAACGCCTATCATGAGTTGGAAAATATGAAAAATTTTATAGCAACTAATTTATAAAAATTCAAATGAAAATTAATGGATATATGAGGTAAAATTATTTTTTTTATGCTAAAATTTTCTAGAAAAAGTTTTTCACATATGATTAAAGTACTAATTATTAATATTTTTTAATAAATTTCTTTAATTACATAATAATTATTAATGAGAATAAAATAACTTAAAAATAATTAAAATAAAAAGCTAAAATATAAGCAGTGATGAAGTTTAATTTAAATTACATCATCTATTAAATATTGCAACGTCACTTAAAATTATAATAAATAGTAATAATTAATTAATAAATAATGCATTTCTGGGAAACAAATCTCAAAAAATTTATTCTTATTTTACTATTAATATTAAAATATTGGTAACAAACTTCAATACATCTTCTGTTTTAAGGTATTTAACCAATAACTTATTTTTGATAACAATTTACCAGCTAAACATCCAATAATTATAAATTAATAAATAAAATATATATTTTAATAAAACTTAACGGATCAGTAAAGCAAAAAAATAAAGTTGAAATATTAGTAGAAAATTGCATTGTCCAAAATTTATGAAGTTAATAATCTCCATTAATGCGTAAATAATTATTTATTTGAAATTAGTTACTTTATCAATTAATTCTAATAAATGATTATAAATACATTCAATTAATTTATTTACATTATTTTTAATTAACTATTTTAAATTTAATAATATCATACTGCTGGTCACAGATAACTTGTAAGCTATAAGAATCCAAAATATAAACTTTATTATTATAAAGTGTTCAAGCCCAAGATTGCTTCGGTTAACAGCAGCTACCCTTAGTTTTTGGGAACACCGTTGATGATTATAAAATTACAGCTGTAGCCCAGGTTGCTCTTTTGATTATAAAATAATTTTAAATATTTTTATGCTCAAGACCTGGTATTTAAATACAATTTTATTATATATATATTATAAAATGTATTTGGTGGGTCAGCAGGGAGCTATCCTATGTTGGGTTACTATCACCAAACAAATAACTTTCACGTCGTGAAATGGCTATATTCTTACGATACATTTGAAGTAGCAAATACAGTTAAGTCTATAGCTTATAGATCAAGTGTGCTATTTGTTAATTTTTAAGGAAGTACTAATGAAATTTATGCAAAAATTGACCCATTTAATGGAACATCTATTCTATAAGTTAATCAAAAATATTATAATTAATCATATGTTTAAGTGTATTAAAATCTTTATTAACTATTTAAGCTATAAATATTTTTATAGACATTTATTTATTGCTTTCAACCTAAGCATTATTTATTATCTGATCTATTCTTTTTGAGTTCTTTTTACAGAATAGATATATATGCAATTCTTGTTTTAAGCGAATTTGGAAGTTAAAATATCTTCTTCTCTCTTAAAAAGAAGTTCTTTAATTTTTTTTTATTTTATAATCCATAAATTTTAAAGATAGAATAACTGTAAACAAAGAAATTACATAATTTTATTGTAATATTATTTACCAATTAAAATAAGAATAAGTCAACTGAATTATTTAATTTCCTATTTTATCATATATTATTTAAATTTAAACTTGTAATTTTACTGAAATAATTTATAATATTTATTTTATAAGTCAAGCATCCTAGAAGCTCTTCTAATTTACCAAAATCTTCTGCAATAGATGTCAATGGGAATATATATGTGGTTGGGTAAGATTTAAATAATATTTCTCTAATAAATTAAAATATTTAATTATAGAAATATTAGTCCAGGATCCTCTTAAACCTTTAATCAAATTTGATAAAATAAAGTTAAATTATAACTCAATTATTTTCATATTCTCTTGATAATAATTATATATTTTAAAGTATATTTAATAATTAATTTTACGGTCACTTAACTCAGTTAGACAAAGACTTAAATACAAAATGGCGAGTATAGTTTGAGGAAGACCCTTCCTATATAAATACTCTAGACTTGAATGAGCAAGCGAATGAGATATATATAGGAGGTAATTACAAAGACATTTTTACAAGCTCTCCAATCATAATCAAAATATTATCCTCTTATTTATTAATTATTTTGTCACATTAACTAAATTGTTAAATTTAATATGAATGATTTATAAGATAAGCTACGATGGATAGACTTAGAAAGGCTATCGCTTTTGGGGTACTCTTGGAGTTGTCTTATTCATGGTTGACTCAACTTTTCAGTATATTGATGTCGAAAAGAGCGGGATTTATGTAGGGGCTTATCTCAGAAAATAGAGTGATAGCTCTAAGTCCTATTTTGGAATTGTAATTTAAAATATTGCTGATGATTCAAATAAAAGTATTTACTGCTCTAATTATATTTGATTAATCAAATGATTCCAAATTTTACACTTATTATCATGAAACTTATTGGGTGGACTATGATTGCTTAGGATTAAAGAGTACTCTAAATAGTTTAACAGTTTTTTATTCTTAAACTTCTTCTGGAGAGACTGTCCAAAGAATACATTAATAAAAAATAAGATAATAATTTTAATTTTTTGGTTGTTTTTCATTTAAAAAACTCCCATTAATTAGTTAAAATATATTATTTATACTCGTAATCGATTCTACTTATTTTGACTTTACAGCATTTATTAATATTATGTTTTTAATTTAATTGATTTTATATTGGTTAAGTAATAAAAAGATTCATAGCATCACAATCATCAGGAGGCACTTTTCAATTAAAGCAACTACAATTTTAATTCAACACAGCAAGCCCACCATTTATGAATTCTTATCATTTCATAGATGAAAGCACAGCATTTCCTATAGTAACTGGATATATAATATAAAATTCAAAGAAAAAAGGGATATTGACAATTCTAGAGTAAAATACTTAAACCTGCTATGATTTAGTTTAATTTCCTATAGTATCTCAAATTATATAAAGTTGGAAAGTTAATTTTTATTAACAAAAATATAAATAGCTGTTAATTCATCGATGGCCCTCGGTAAAGGATTTGATAGAGGCTCTATTTATAAATGTTTTATTGATTAAAGTATACCATGTTATAATTTTTCTCTCCAACTTTTTAAAACTATAAAACTTCCTCTTTAACCAGTCCGACAACTCTCTCGATTTAAGACGATCTTAGGATATACTAAACAGAATTGTAAAGTTAGAGTTGCTATAAACCAACTGGCTATAGACCTATATGGGTTACTCCTGGTGCTCACTCCTTCTCAAATACAACATGGATGGACATAGATAATTTTGAGTTAGATCTTGGAATATACACATTAGACGGCTGTACAGATTAATCGATTGGTACTTTTAGAGTTGTGATGGTTAACAAGAATCTGCCAGCTCAAGTATATTATAATTAGAGCTACGACAGTGTAAAAAGCGTTCAGTTTACAGCAAACTAAGAGTAGTTTAAGTTATTAGGATTTGGGGTAAGCTACACCATGCAAATAATTGTATCATTTTATTGGGAAGAGGGGTTTATCTTTAGTAAAGATTAAACTACTATCTTCGACATAATGATTGAAGACTGTGGAGTGCATTTTGCTTAAGTATCTCCACCATTTGCACCGAATTTTTAATTTATTTACTTAAATAAGAATATTGACTATGTAATGAACGCGTCTCCATCCAAAATGTATTAATTAAATTGAAAATATTTTAAACAGCAATTGTGGCACCAACATATACTCCAGTTGGTTGTGGATATATAAATTATTCTCTCACTCTCTTAGATGAAAGCACAGGTGCTATATTAACTGATAAAAATATTTCAGAATTCTTATCTCTTAACTAATCAACTGGCTCAATATAAATCTAGAGTGCTAACTATTCTCATGTTGGAGGATACTATGTATAACTCGATACTTATCTTAATAGTATAAGCACAGTGATTAAATCTTATAATAATAAAAATTATTTTAGTCTATAACTATATCGCTATTATTTTATAGAATACTTATAATATTGAAATTCAAATTAAAGTAGTTATTTAATATTATAAATTTGGTGATTGTGAAGTAAATCTTTTCTTTTACTTTCAATCTAAATTGCATTTCAAATAAGTTTAATTAGCCCCGATTTATTTCAAGATATCTATTACATCTGATCTTGTAAATATAATTTATCAATCTCCAAGCTTTGTGAACAGTATATAAGATTAATAAGTAACTTTAGGTACAAGCTTGACTTTTATATTGCCAAAAATCAATAATCCTGATAAAATAGATTACTCTCTCACCCTATTATCTTAAACTACCGAATCTTTTACCAAGATTATACTAAGCTCAGATGATTTAATAAAAAGTTTTATATTAAGCTTTCCCTTTTATAATTATTAAAAAAAATTACTCAATTAATGATAGCACTTCAGTAATATCCTAACCAGAAGAACTATCTCAAGTTGGTATTCACCTTGTTATAATAAGATTAAAAGAAAAGAACTAATAATCTAATAAATTCACAGACTACGAATTTAAGATAGAGGTTTTAATGACATAGTTTCAATTAGATTTGAACTAATCCGAGGAATAGTAAAAAAATGAGACAGCCTACATGATTTAGGCAATTCATAATAGAACAGAGTATTTATATGCGAGAATTAGATAAGTTACGAACAGAGGTAAAGTTATCATAGATTTTAGTAAATCTATGAATATTCCTAAATCATTTGGTAGGGTTTTGGGGTAAAGCCTTAACATATCGATAATACAAATAAAAAATCAAGACTAAGAAATAATAAGACAAGTTAACTATACCATTGATAGTTTTGAAAAACAAAGGATGATAATTTAATTGAAATATACTGGATTTATTGATATTAATGAAATTTCAATTGGAAAAGTAAGAATAATATATTTTCAGTAAAAATATAGATTGATTCACTAAAAATAAAGTTCATATAAAATTACAGATATCAATCAGACAATTTAAAAGCTACAATTCCTGAAAATTATGATATCTATGGAAAGATACCTCCTTAAATCTCTGAATGTAAAATATAATAAATGTTTTTAAAATTCTTAATAGAAGCATAGAACATTGGAGAAGCAATATCAGCATCGTTAAAATGGACACTTTCGACAGTATTTGGAACAAATATTTTCATAAATATCCTTGTGTAATAATAAGCTTGTTTATAATAAGTTTAGATCTCAATCAGCACAGTACATATGGGGAATGATAGAAGGATTTTAATACATAACACATCTACCTTTAATGAGTGTTGTTCTCCCTTCAAATACTCTATTCTACTTTTAATTTGTTAACGATATCGCAAGCTTTAACTTGGTGCCTACAGATGGTAAAATAACTTACATTTTATAAATAAAATTCTAGAGATCAATAGGTACTACATAGAATTTGATGACTACGAAGATAAATCATACAATGAGTCATAATAATTATTCTTAATTTTATAATGTTTTTTTTAATGACGCATTTTTGTTAATGAACTATGAATCTATAAACTTAATAATGCTAAAATATTTTCAATATACGCAAATAATTTAAATTTTGTATTTAAAAAGTTTCATTCATTCTATAGAGAATATTATAATTAGAAGTTTTAGTAACAGTAAATTTTTAGAATCAGAAGATTATTTTTATGATAAAATTCTGATTATTAGTCAATTTTGACTACCGGTTATTTTAAATTCATAACTTGAATTAATTTAATTTAAAAATATTTTCATCAATAGTTGTACTTGGATTACTCTTTTACCTTAAACTTCCTTTTATTATATCTTTATAAAATAAATTTATTTAGTTATAGTTTATGATAATCCAAGCTCTTTTAATTGGACTTGGTTTTAGCTTAAAACTATTTAACTTGACCAAAAGAAAGTAATACATTATTTCCTAAAAAAATTATAATTTTATAGAGTTTTAGAACAGGTTGAGAACAAAGTGAACTACAACATGATGATAAGATTTATTATGGAGGCTTATCTTGAGCTATTTATATGCTCGATGATAAATATAATAAATGTAAGATCAATTATAACAATACTCACTTCCAGTAAAAATTATGATTTCAGATAAATTTATAAGAATTTATTTTTACTTTTTTCTAAATAGATCAAGACAAAATAAACTGGAGATATGCTGGCATCATCATTGAGTATAATAATAATATTTGTGCTTTTGACTTTTCTACCATTCTCAATATATCTAGTGTTATTGATAGTTTGTCCAAAAATTTTACTTTTCTTAAAAATCGTTTTCAAAAAGTGTAATTATATTTTAGCAATATATTTCAGAAATATAACATCAGAAACTTATTTTGTAAAAAGATTTGGTACTCTCATAGAAAACATAAAATTTGGAATATTTTTAAACCCTCAAAAACCTTTAAATTTCAGATAATTAGTGATAATTTTAAATGTACCTATAACTGTTTTGAGGAGAATTATATACTGCCTGATTATAATATTTTTAGGGGAATAATAAGGGTTGTAGGTACTATTTATGGTGCTTTTTAATGTTTTATTTTTGGGATATCATGTAGCTTATCAGCCATTTCAATCAAAGTTCTTAAATTATCTCACAGCATTTAAATTTTGAAAATTAAAAGTCACAATTTAATAGTTTAAATAGATAATCATTTTTAATTTTCCAGCTTTAAATGATATTGTTTTAATGCTGATAACTTATTCATTTTTGCCATTTACAGAAAGTTTTGAAATTGATTCTGACCTTAGAACTTAGCTTGGATTGTTACCAGTTATACTGTCTCTTTTTTACATGATCTTTAATATGATAATAAATATATATTTAATTTTCTCACTTCATTTTTTAAAGCTTTTAGAATAATATAAATTTATATTTTTCAATTAAAATACTATAGCATTTCTATATTTCTTATATAAATAAAATAAAATGTTCTTATTACACACTAATAAAATTTAGGCTTATATATGTTTTAATAAAAATTTAAAGACACCAGAGTGTATTTTCAAAATATTTTTACAATTATTAAGTTACATAAGTAATAGACTTGTTTTAGTTTAAATTTAATAATGATTATAGCACTTTGTGAGATAGCTCAAAAGATCCCTAAATTAATAACTTGCAAAAATGACAATCAAAATTATTTAAATTTTTCTCATAAATTATTCTAAATAATTTATTTTTTAGTTTAAAATAAGTAGACCACAGCTTTAAAATACAAAGAAGACATAGAAAATATGTCCCGACAAGATTATAACATATAAAATTATAAATCCAATAACAGTTTAACTATATTAAAGAGCAAAGGCAGTTTCATAAATTATATAAAATATATATTCTTAAATGGATCAATGATTTGTATTTATATAAAGTTTTAGTACTAGAGATGATATAAGAATCGAAGCACTAGACTTTGAAAACTATTTTTATAGTAATTTAATTCAAAATTATTTAAGTTTTTTAGTTAAAATTATTAAACAATTAAGAAATAGAGTAGTACAGAAAACCAAATAAAGAAACGAAAAAACCAAAGTAATCAGCCAGGCGAAAGCGAATTGCTTATCGCAAAAAGAGTCTTAATAAATGATAGAAGACTTTAATATTCATCGAATATCTCTCAATAATAATTTGAATTATATAATAATAAAATCACTCAGAAATTAAAATAAATAATTTTATTAATAAATAATAAATTTATATCAATAAATAGAATATATTCAAATATTTATTCCAAATATTAACATTAAATTTTCTTATCATTAAATATTTTTAAACTCATGTGGTAAATGAAAGAGATCCAAAATCACCTTAATATTTATAATTTAAGAGTTTATTTATAAAATTAATGTTTGCTTCTATATATATATATATCTTTTTTAATTAGAAAAATAAATTGCAGATTTAACTGAATAAAATCCATTTTGAAGTTTATTATAATACTTTATATATAGGTTATAATATTGAGTAATATTTATATAATAAATAGATATGGATTTTATTATGCATCCACTTAATTAAATTTTGTATGATATAATTATGAAATTATTTAATTTCTTAATTATTAATGCAGAAATTAAATAAAAATTTAATAACTTAGAGTCAATAGAAAGTTAGAAAATTCAAAATGATAGTATCTTTTATTTTATAGCACTTATGATTCACTTATTTTTAAGCATAGAAAAGAGATTCTTAAATTAATAATTTTTTATGAAAATTTTTTATAATTATTTTTTCTCTCTATATTTCATAAAAAATATTCTTGAACCTAATAGTCAATAATATTGCAAAAATACGAAATGAACCACGTCTTCCATTAATTTTCTTATGTTGCTAGTATATTATTCAATATTTGTAAATATGATGAAATTGTGAGTGTTATTACCCTTATTGTAGTTTATAATTATTCAATGACTAATAATTTTATTTTATAGGACAAATGCATTAAACTGTTTTGAAAAGCAATAAATGCCAATAATTTTTGGAAATAATATCGAAAATTTTCAATTTACTGCAGTAGATTAGGATGTTTATTTTATTTAATATTATAATGGTGACGACTTCGTGTTTGAAAAATTAATGTTGTAAAATATTTAAAATTATTAATAAACATATAATTGTGTTTGGCGGGGATGATGGAACTTATCCATCAGTCGGTTATTACTAAAATCAAGATGACTTTCACATAATTAAATGGCATTATTCCTATGATACTTAAGGTCTTACAAATACTGTAAAAACTATATCATTTCGCAACAAAGTCATATTTGTAACATTCATTGGAGGCGAAACTCATGAATATTATAATTAATATATTAGCAATTCACTTTGAAATAGATTTTAGTTAAAATTTAAATAAAACCCCGTTAGTCAATTAAGAATGAAGATTGGGAATTAAGATTAATAAAAATTAAAATTAAATTTTAATTGGCTGGAATTAAATATATTTAGGCAAAAAACAATTTTACGTACCCTGATTGGTTTATTTTATAGAGATAATTATTCGAGCCAATAGTTTTAATAATTAGGCAAAACTTATAATTATATGCCAATAATAATTTAATTTTAATTTTATTAAACTGGGTTTTATAAAGATTAAAATATTTAAAATGCATTTATTTGATTAAAAATATGAAGTATACGCTACACTAAATCAAGTTGATGGCACAGTTTTAGCGAGTAAAAAATTTGGTACAAGCTTCAGGTACACTTTTAAGTCCTCTGCCATTGACTAATATGGAGATATCTATGTCTGTGGAAATATTCAATTTAAAGATTTATTTATAATTTATTTAGAATATTCCTCCTGGTATTTAAACTTCAATAGAAATATTAATAATTTATAAAATCATATCTTAAAAATAGTAAGTTTATAGTCATATAATGAAATTTGATAAAGATTTAAATAGAATTTGGAAAGTGAGAATTATGGCTGATCCTTCCTATATTTATTCAATAGCACTAAATGAAGTTTCCAATTAAGTTTACGGAGTTGGAAATTACTATGTATTTAATATTTACACTAAATAAGTTAGATATTATTGAGCTAGATAAAATTAAATTAGTTAAGCTAGAAAATTTTAATTTTAAATCATATTAATTTGACAATTATCATAGTTTGTACATATAAATGGCAAGTCTTTAAATATTATGCTTTAAAATTATTAAAAATATTCTTTTTTGTTGATATTTTTTCTTATAATTTAATGCTTAAAAGACTTAAATTTACTACTATTACTTTTTAATAATTATAATTAAACTTATTATTATTTAAATTTCAATCATATTTTTGATTTTCTCCAAATAAAAATAAAAAAGTAATGAAAAAGAATTTAATAAATAAAGAAATATTAAAATATAATTGCTTTTATTTTTATATTTATGTGTCAAGTGGGACTTTAACTTATCCTTTCATATACACAATTAATTTTGATTTGAGTTCTCTTTTTGGAATCAGATTCATAACAGAATTTTATTTAAAACCCCATTAGTCAAATAAGAACGAAGATTGGGAGATAATAAAAATTAATTTAAAATATAATTATTATTGGCTGAAATTAATTATAATTAGGCTAAAATCAAATTTACACACCCTAATTGATTCATTTTATAAGGAAAATTAATCTAGCCAATGGTTTTAATGATTAGGCCAAAAATTATAATTATACTCCAATAATAGTTATATTTTTAATTAATTATTCTTAACTCCAATTCTCATGTCTTTATTGATATATGGGGTTTTAACTTAACATTTATTGATAAAATTTTATTATCAATATTTTAATTTAGATATAATCAACATCAATTTTATATTTAATAATGCTTAAAGGAAAATTTTTTTTAATTATTGTGGTATATTCTTTTTCATATCTTCTTTATAGATATTATAGCTATATATCTTTATAGTTCATATGATAAATATAAAACTTCATTTTTAACTAGTTTTAATGCAAAAAATTAGTTTAATAATTTTATAAAAAAGAATCAATTTCCATTAGATAATAAGAATGATACTTGATTAGAGGAAATAACTCATTGTCACATTTTTAAAATTAATAAATATGTTTACCCATTGAATTATAAGGAATCTAATTTGTACTATAAATATATGATTGAATAATACAGTTTATTTATTATACTTTAAAATATGTTAATTTATATTATTTATTATGATTAGTTCTGGACTCTCTCTCATCTTTATCTGCACTTGATGCTGAATTTCAGATTGTTTATAATAATTTATTATTTATGTTTTTAACTAAATTTAATTCATAAAACTAATTGCCGATGTTGAAAAAACAGGAACTTATCTAGCAATTTGTCTCACTAAACAAGGTTCAGGACTTTCAAATTCCTATTTTGGATTCCATCTAATATAATTATTACGTTAAAATGCAATTATTTATTTTATTCAAGTTTTTTCTAAATAAAAATAACTTATTATTCAAAACCTCAAAACCCCTTAGTGAGGTTTATAAGTGCTTTGATTTGTAGGGAATTTGTTAGGGGTTGGGGTTATTAATTAAATGCGAGACAAAAATACAAGCTTTTGGAGTCTATTTATGATGAAGAGTATATAGATTTAATGTTTAAACTGCGTTATAGATGAGATATGTATAGTGAATAAGTCAAACCAGTACTGAACTATAAGTCTATTGCACTGCTCTTAAAGCGAACTCCATCAACTGTTCACTCTCACTGCTTGAAAGCTGTGCAATTAAAGCAATAATAGCTGAATTCTTAGCCTAAGAGGAAGTCAAAGTTTCAATAGAAACATATTGACTATCTTATAAATGAAAAAACTTTGAAGTATTAAGCTCACTTCTCTCTCGACTAACGAGCTACTATGTTTCACCGCCAGTTCCCTGAGGTGAAGATCTCTACATAATCTGTTGCAAACATTTATAAACGAAACGGTATATCTTACAAAGGTGTAAATCGTATCAAGAGAGTAATTGATTTCACCATGCCATTTTACAACAACAACTTAAATTATATTTATAATTAAATCCAGACAGCCTAATAGAATAATATTAAGTTTATTCATGCTGACGAGGCGGTGTTTACATTCAACACTTTCATCTAGAAGTATTGGTATAAGAGGCATAGTAATATAGAAGTATATGACTAGAAAGTCAAGGTATAAACAATGGCAATTCTTGGAGGAATTAGGAAGACACTGGTTTAGAAACATATGTTATTCATCCTCGCTCTATTAAGACAGAGCAGTATATAAAGTTCTTAGAGCAGCTGAGAGAGAAGTACCCTGAATAAGAGATTATACTGTTTGTTGATAATCTTTCTGTTCAAAAGACTAAAGATACAAGGAAGAGTTATGAACAACTTAGAATAACGCCAGTGTTCAATGTACCTTAAAGTCCATAGTTTAATGGAATTGAGTTCTATTGGGGTATATTAAAAGGTAATTACAAGAAACTGCTGCTATACCAATTTATGCATGACCTACCTATCGATACAGTCGACTTTATTAAAAGCTCAGCGAAGAGATAGATAATTAATTGGCTTAAAAATGTGCTAAAGAAGAGAGAGTGAATGTATTTAATTAAGTTTTGTATTTAAGTTAATGAATATATAATTCACATTTAAAATTCTTTAGAGGGAGCTGGCTTCTCTTTCTTTTCTCCTACTTCTTGCTTCCCCCCTCCTAAGTTTCTTCTCTTGCTGCCCGCTCCAGCATCTATGTTCATTGACTATGGAGGGTAAATATTTGAAAAAAGTCTCTTGCTAACTTCAAACTTTGTCTGCTGCTTTCGCTCTCTGTAGAGCTTGCTCTATTCCTTCATCAAAATGATGCCAGTGCCAGATTTTTCTAAAGAGTTAACCTACAAATCTTACTTGAAATATAAGGGTGCTTCTGCAGCTCTGATAGCCAGCTCTCACTTATCTTGATCCCTTGTTTATCCTTGTCTTCTGAAGAGATGCTGTACCTTTTCTTATGAGATTCTTGAATAAATTCTTTCAAGTAATCACCTTTGATTGTTGCAAGTATGCCAAAGAAATAGTTTCTTTCAGGTAGTTTATTTGACAACTGCTTCTTAGTAGGCAACTACCGCGAAACCTCTGGGTCATTCATAGCATCATCATATAAGTTAGTCACAGAGAAATCTGGATAGTTTGGAATCTCTGCAAACTTTAAATCTTAAGTTTTCAATGCTTTCTTCTCTTCGCAGAGTATCGCTCTTAAAATGATATTTAAGTACCTTCCATCGTTGGCAAGAACAAACCAACTACATAATCAAGATTAGCAACTATGAGTTCATTACTTTGCTGCACCAGGTAGCGATGAAAATCCTCCTTGCTTCTTAATCTTTGAATCAATTCTTGTGCTTGCACTCTTTTCATTG
>ARYC01007708.1:0-12089 GCA_000711775.1 Oxytricha trifallax
CTTTTTTGGACATTTTTGGTTAATTTTCAGATTTCGTCAAAAAATATATTTTTTTTCTCAAAATTGAAAAACCTCAATTTTGGCCAAGTTGACCCGGACCAGATAGAAACTCAAACGTGGTCTATTTCGGTGCTGGCATATCTTGAAATGCAGCTCACGGCGCGTCTTCTTTCAAGAAAGCACTTAGAAATCAATCCTCATCAGGCAAGGTCCTCTGCTGATGACTTGAAGTTTCCCTATTATAAGAGAATCTTAGCCTGTTTTAGGGTTCCTGCTGGCGCCATTATCAATGTGATCTTGACCTCGACGATTATTTTCACATCTTCCCTAGGCTTTAATCCTTCTTTTATTTACATTTCTAGGTGCTGTATGTAGTTGACTGAACTCCAAAAACTGAAGGAATTATGTTCAATTATCAAATGTAGATTTTGAGTACTTTTTGGACATTTTTGGTCAATTTTCAGATTTCGCAAAAAAATATATTTTTTTTTCTCAAAATAAAAAAACACTAATTTTGGCCAAGTTGACCCGGACTAGAAAGAATTTCAAACGTGGTCCATTTCTGTACTTGCACATTTCGAAGTGCAGCTCACGGCGCGTCTTCTTTCAAGAAAACACTTAGAAATCAATCCTCAGCAGGCAAGGTCCTCAGGGGATGACTTGAAATTTCCCTATTATAAGAGAATCTTAGCCTGTTTTAGGGTTCCTGCTGGCGCCATTATCAATGTGATCTTGACATCGACGATCATTTTGACATTTTCCCCAGGCTTTTATTCTTCTTTTATTTACATTTCTAGGCGCTGTAGTTGACTGAACTGCAAAAACCGAATGAATTATGATCAATTATCAAATGTAGATTTTGAGTGCTTTTTGGACATTTTTGGTCAATTTTCAGATTTCGCAAAAAATATTTTTTTTTCTTCTCAAAAAATATAAAAACCCCAATTTTGGCCAAGTTGACCCGGACCAGATAGAATCTCAAACGTGGTCCATTTCGGTGCTTGCATATCTCGAAATGGAGCTCACTGCGCGTCTTCTTTCGAAAAACACTTAGAAATCAATCCTCAGCAGGCAAGGTCCTCAGGTGATGACTTGAAATTTCCCTATTATAAGAAAATCTTAGCCTGTTTTAGGGATTCTTCTGGGGCCATTATCAATGTGATCTTGACATCGACGATCACTTTCACATTTTCCCCAGGCTTTTATCCTTCTTTTATTTGCATTTCTAGGTGCTGTAGTTGACTGAACTCCAAAAACTGAAGGAATTATGATCAATTATCAAATGTAGATTTTGAGTGCTTTTTTGACATTTTTGGTCAATTTTCAGATTTCGCAAAAAATATTTTTTTTTCTTCTCAAAAAATATAAAAACCCCAATTTTGGCCAAGTTGACCCGGACCAGATAGAATCTCAAACGTGGTCCATTTCGGTGCTTGCATATCTCGAAATGGAGCTCACTGCGCGTCTTCTTTTCAAGAAAACACTTAGAAATCAATCCTCAGCAGGCAAGGTCCTCAGGTGATGACTTGAAATTTCCCTATTATAAGAAAATCTTAGCCTGTTTTAGGGATTCTTCTGGGGCCATTATCAATGTGATCTTGACATCGACGATCACTTTCACATTTTCCCCAGGCTTTTATCCTTCTTTTATTTGCATTTCTAGGTGCTGTAGTTGACTGAACTCCAAAAACTGAAGGAATTATGATCAATTATCAAATGTAGATTTTGAGTGCTTTTTTGACATTTTTGGTCAATTTTCAGATTTCGCAAAAAATATTTTTTTTTCTCAAAATAAAAAAAACCTCAATTTTGGCCAAGTTGACCCGGACCAGATAGAAACTCAAACGTGGTCCATTTCGGTGCTTGCATATCTCAAAATGCAGCTCACGGCGCGTCTTCTTTCAAGAAAACATTTAGAAATCAATCCTCAGCAGGCAAGGTCCTCCGGTGATGACTTGAAATTTCCCTATTATAAGGAAAATCTTAGCCTGTTTTAGGGATTCTTCTGGGGCCATTATCAATGTGATCGTGACCTTACTAATTTTAATAAATGAATATCATCCAAAATACAAATCACATGTTATTACTAAACAAATTTGAAGTTACAGATTTCTTGCATAATTCTCTTAAAGACCTTATAATTTTTAGTACTTCTTTTCATTTATAGCCTTATTATATAGAATCGTATATCAGAAGTAAGATTTAGAATTAGAAAAGTTTTTGATTGGATAACTGATTCAATTTTAAAATGTGATCCTCAGAGTATTTCAATAAAAGATATTAACAATTTAAGATTGAGTACTCTTGATGTTGACTTTTAAACTTTTCAGATCCTTGTTAATCATCATTCTATTAAGAATATGAGCATTTCTATTTTAGAAAGCTCTTTTTATTTCAGTAATCTTTGATAATCTTTTTTATAAAAATTCATTCTATAGACAAATTGTTAGTTATTATGTAATTTATAGATGCTTTTTAAAAGATACAAAAAGAGCATTTGAATTCTGGTTCGAAAATATAAGTTTTCTCATAAAAAGTCAATAAGTGAGCATTCTACTATACGTTGATTGAAAGCAATATAGGTTCAACAATGGAACTAGATGGTTACATTTCATAGATTTGTTTGATACTATCTCTCCAGAGGGATGATCTATTGATTGTAAGTTTATTCCCATTTATTAAATCCTATCATAAGCCACTTAACATTTTATGCTTTAGGAAGCATCATCGTTTGTAATGTTGTATGGAGGTGGAATAGATTTAGAGTTTTCAGAGGAATTGTTGATAAACTAACCTTAAATCCCAAGCCTAACTGATGAGTAATTTTATTAGAAAATTTTCCAAAATAGAAAGCCAAAGAAGTGCTGCGAGTAGAAAAGATACTGTTTTCAGCAAATTAATTAGCAAAAATACTTTATTGAAAATATAGAATAAATACTTTTATTAATTTTAGGTATTTTAATTTAGTACTAGAGATATTGATATTAAATTATGTTTAAAAATGAATAATTATTAAAGGCATGAGTTGAGTGAGAAAGACAAAACTGAAGATTTATTCTCTGCTCTCAAAGCCTTACTTTAAGAATTATTTCAGGAAAAGGTAGCATATTTGTTGATTAACTAGTTAGATTTTTCACTCAGAAGTTCATAAGAGCATTCTGACTAACTTATAGTTTTACAAAGATCATTTGATTCTTATGGAAAGAGAAAATAAAAAGTTTGAAAAAGAGGCTTTAATTACTGAACAAAATAATTTTGGTTTACTAGGTGATTAATAAATGGATGAAAATGATACTCTTACATAAATGTTAACTTTTATTATTGATATATATATATTTTTGAATTTATGATTAATTTCAATTTTAAACATGAGAGCAGAGAATTATATAAAATTTTGCTTTTTAAGTCCTTGAAATCTTACAAAAAAGGGCCATTCAATTATATGAGTGAACAGTTAATATCATCTTAATTAACTGAGAAATTCTAAAAATGAATATCATTTCAAATAATTTGAAGATTACTTAGTTTCCAAAAGAATATTGGAAATTTATATCAGCACCAAACGGATCCGCATCCCGAGATATTAGATTGACAAATGTATAATTTAGCTTAACATCTTAACAAATCTCTTTGTCCCATAATCAGATATCCTTTTCCATATAAAGAAAAATTTATCTTATCAATATCAATATCTTATAACGAATAAAACTTATTTCACAAAAGAATATCTTCTCATTTGATAATAGATAGAACTTAAATAAATCATAATTAAATTTATTTATCATAAATTTCATTAGCTTCTTTGATTCCTTTGTACACTATATAATTCGAGTGGACTTTAAGCAACATTTAGTAAATTTCCAGTCTAAGTTCTCGCATCAACTTATTCCTGTCAATTAAAAATTTGAGTTGTGGAGTCAGGTAAGAAACTGTATAGTGCGTATTTGCGAAGTTCCCTTCATCCTTTATTTATTTAACTCATTGCATAGTTCAAGAGTTTCACTTGCTTTGTGATCTTTGAATCTCCCTCTTTTTTATATAATATAAGTTCTTACTAATAGAATGCAGGAATAAAAATAATATGTTTATCTATCAAGATGCTCTCTATCAAAGTTAAAGATCTTATTAATCAAAGCTAATCTCATATATCCACTACAATATCCTCTAATACTCTAAATATGTTAAAAAATGACGATGTCTTACAATCTATAGAGAAAATATATTAAACATTGCTCTTTCATGCATCTGGATGTATTCTTTTCTCAGAGTCTCTGGACTTTCAAGTTTAATATTCTATAACTTATTTATCAAGCTGTTTTCAATGTAATCTTCATTGAATTATAATAAATTTTTATACAATTTTCCCCTTATTTTCATCATCTTTAACTCCATAGTACAAATCCCTCTAGGTGTGATAAATGTATCTCTTCAGTGCCTTAGCATATTTGAAATGGTAAACATCGCGAGTTCTGTCGTAGTTCTCTCAAATACTTGTCACTTCATCATGGATAGTTTTAATGTGATTATTATACAGTCGTTGATAATCGAGTAAAGTGTCCAAATAAGAGTCCTCTACCTATAGAAATAATATATTATATAATAAGGATTGACTTCATTTTGAATTGAAACTAAGTGTATTTTCTTTTGCTGCCCATGATTTTCTGTGATTCTCCTGAATGACATCTCTAATTCCTAAAGTAATTGATCCAATCATCATTTCATATAAATAATATTCTAAAAAATTATGGTCAATTAGTTATTTTTACTTTTTCTTTCTCATTAAATTGCTCAATTTCATTGATAAATCTTTTTATCAATTAATACCAAAATTAAACATTATTTGCTTTAGAGATATATTTCATAATGTGATAGCAATTTTTATTAATTTAATAGATTTAATATTAATGATAAAGTTATATCTGTTTACTTTATACTGCAAATGTTGAAATTAAGAACTTTTTTAAGAAAATGTTCTCAATAAATAGAATTAAATTCTCGCTAAAGTAATGAATAAAAAATTGCATCTAAGTAAATATCCCCAACCATACTTTGAAGATATATGAAATTTTATACTATATTTAATAAATTAAATAAATTCAAGGATAAAGGATAAAGCCAAATGATAATTGTTTTGATTAACTATAAGGCTCTACTTTAATAGCGATATTATTATTTGATTTAATGCAAATAATAATGTTTATCATCATTATGAAATTATTTTACAATAAATTAAATTTATTTCCAGATCTTTGTAAAATACGAAATGAAGTTTAGGATTTATTTATTTATTAAATACTATTATTTGTAAAATTATATAATAAAATATTTAATACCGATTAAAGTATTTAGCTTATACTTAAACCTTATGAAATAGTAATTAAAAATTATTTATGATAAAAGTAAAATGATTCCCTCATATTTATCATCATAAGCCCTAATTTATATAAAAATAAGATTAAATCTCATTTCATTTTAAATGCTTTCATCAACTTATTGCAGATATGGGATGACTCCTTTTTCCAAATTATTGATCATGATATTTGTATATTACTCCAATTTTCAGCTTGTCTTGAGTCAGCTGATTTTCATCACAACAAGCACTAGTTATGGTGAGGTAAGGGATTATAGCTGAAATTAAGAATATCTTTAAAAGTGCTTATTTCTTGATAGTTAATCTGCTCAATTACTATTCGTTTTTCTAATCAAAGTATGCATTAATTTACTTGTCTAGTTTTACCTTCTCAACTTCAATTTCTTTCCAACTTGAATAACTTTGATTTGGAAGAGTTTTATGATTTCTGTAGTAATCTACATCGTTATCATTAATTTCTCTTTGCTTTGCAATTGCTTGTTTATGAATATTGTCTAAGTATGAAATCATTTAGTTATTTATGCGACTGAGCTCTGAAATTATTTCTTCATACCCAAAAGGATTATCGAAATAAAAACCTTGAAAATACTTACTCTTGCAACATTTTAAATAAGACTAACATTCAATTATTAAATAATAAACAAGGTTTAATAATATGCACTCTTTCAAATGATTTTATTATTAAATCTTCGTATTAAAATTAACCTATAATCATATTTTTAAATTTATAATTATTAATCCTATTTATTTCACATATTGACATGATTATTAGTAAAACCTTTTTCATAAAAATACTTATAGAAATCAATCAGGAAGATGTCCATACCTGATGAGAAAGTATTATTTGAAAAACAAACATGAAACCACTAATAACAAAAGACATTATTAGTAATTAAAAAGCTTTATAATATAAAAAAATAACTAAGATATAAATAGTCATAAAAGTATAGTTATTAATTTAATAATAATTAATATAAAATGGTTTAATTTAAAATAAAGTTAAATGAATAAATAAGCTTAATTAATTGATAAAAATAATTTTAAGAGGCACTGAATCTATTTATGGTTAAGGCTCCTTTGTTTCATTAGATTTTTATTTTCGAGGTTCTTTTATTTACTCAACAGGCACTTATTTGACTAAACTTTAACTAATGGTTCTTTTCTTAAGTGCTTTCCTCTCGCTTATAAATAACATTGCTTATGTTTAATCTTTTAAAGATGTTTTTCTCCAAATCTTCATTTTTAATCTTTAAATTTGAATGAATTTAGCGATATATGAATTTACCTTCTATACAGTTCTCTCTTCAATAACCTTTTCTCATTCAAGCATTCTCTTGTTGTAATATAAATTGACCATGCCTATAGTAATATTGATAATTTAATGAAAAACTTTTTCTTACCTCCTAAATATATTGTTAATCGAGTAAACAACAACCCTTAGAAGATAAGTTTATTCCTACTATAAATTTTATTGGAAATATAGCTAACATTTTTTTATTGCTACCCTTAACCTTATTTGCACACATTTTGAATTTTTACCGTCTCATTACTAAATAATCTCATAACTTAGTTATAAAGGAAAAATTTATTCATCAGTTTTGCCATGTTTTAGCTTTTACTTAACATCTCTTATTAATTTATTATTTATTATTAATATGCCATAAAATATTTCATCTAAATTGTTATAGCATTTATCTACATCTCTCAATTGAATTATGATATGTTTACTTTTATTGTAAATTGTAAATGATTTACTAATTTTAAAAGTCAATATGCCACAACTAACACTTTCAAATAAAATAAACCAACTTCCTAGTCATTCATAACTTGATAAATAAGTAATGAAGCCAAAGGCTTCAGGAAATGAATTATTGTTGGTAAACTTCTAATGCATATTTCCGTAGAGTTTGACCTTCCAGGGATCAATACAGAATGAGATGTTCAAATTAGAACTAAAATGGTCATACTATTTAAAGTATAAAAAACCTTGATTTTCTAGTCCAAAAGTACAATTCTTATTATATTAAAAGAATTAATAATAATAATGGAATAAGAAGGTTGTTATAACTAAATTAAAAATCAAATAATTATTTTATTATGTTTTATTGTAAAAATATTTATAATAAAATAACTAATTGATGATAAATACTGATATTTATTTTGATTACATTTAATGTTTAGTAGAAATGCAACGTAATTACATGAATAATTGAATTTTATAATATATTTATCCATTTTAAGTTATAAATAGAAACTTATATTAATGGAGCCATAGAAAACTATTAATCCAAAATCAAATTATTGTATGGAGTTTGAAGTTTATGAAGTCTCTGTAATGAATTCTTTGATTTATTGTAAATTTATGCTCATACCAACTTGGCTTAATGTTCGGGGCATCATGGCTGGATGCATAATTTTGCTAAGTAACTATTGTGACGGTACATCAAGAAAAAATTATTGCAAAATTGATTTAATCTACAATTGAAAATTAAGATGAAGCTATAATGATACCCAGTCTCTTTCTATATCTAAAATACTTGAGAGTCTTTGTTGCGCAGAAATAGTTTGAAACTAATATGAGTCGATATGTCTTAGTTTATATGCGGGTATAGAAGCAGCTTAATGAAACCACTCTCACTTAATTTTGGTGATGTTAAAGCAATGATAAACAATTTATAGGAAAAATAAAAGCTTTATATTTGCTGTGCTGCCTCTGCATAATATAGCTTCAAGTCAACTTGCATTAGAAGTTTAGCAACTTGAGGTAAAAATTCACAGTGAAGCTCAAAGGGTAAGGATGGATAAAGATGCCAATTATCATAATGACAGAGAATCTTGAATTAGTAGTCTACGTGACTAAGGATTCAATTCTAGATTAGATGGAAGTCTGGTTGTGCTCTGAAGAATTCACCAAGGCATTTTCTCTGTTTCTTTAAGAACGTCTTTGCAAGATTAGAGAAAGACAGATTTTGCTTCAAAGAAAACGCATATTGCACCAGAGCTATCGTTAATGGTTTTTTATCGATGAAATCAAAACATGTGCAAAAAGGCCTAAATAAATGGAAAAGGGGGTCTGTGAAGCAAAGATTCTCAAATATCTCGGCTCAAGAGAAAGATGTCTGAGTCATAAATTCCATCTCCTTTCGTTTTTTGAATGGAGAATCGCGTGGTAGACCTGTAAAATCTCCATTTGATAATTTCTCTGTCAATTTGTTTGCATAACCATTTTTGGAAAATGACAAATAAAAATAGCAAACATAAATTCTATATTTTGTTATCATAAGAAAATAATTTAGGCTCATTCTTGAGATTTGATGATGCATAAATTATTGGAGTTGAAACATGAGTTAACGACTAAAACGTGGAGATTTAAAAAACTGTGAGCGAAGTTGAAGAACATAAATAAAAAATCTCACATCTAAGTATATCAAGCTTTGAGAATTTCATTATATCTCTCTATAAAATTCCAGGAATTCTAACTAATATACTTGAGAGTATCAAAGTTATATCTTAGAAAATGTGCACTCGCACAACCTAAATATGCACAGATGGTACTCTTAGCTGCAGAATTAATGAGATAGGAGAGTGATTTAAGAATTCAAGTCCATGATTAGATTTGACGATAAGAAGCGAGATAACTAACTTCAATGAAGATGGTAAAATTATAAAATTACTATAAGTGAATATAGTTGTATAATGCATAATTTAAGAAGCGCAAATTATTTGTAATTTATGGTTAAGGCTATTTAATTATAAATAATTTTTGAATGAATATTATTGTTCTTTCACCCAAATTTTCACAATCTTTTATATAAATTTATAAAAACTCATTATAAGTCCTTGGCCTGGAACCATGGTCAAGATGATATCTCCATAGTATAATTTATCGAGTTGATTTTAGAGGTAACTGATGAAGGAAAATTCAAAAATAATATTTTCGGGCGCCATGGGACAACTCGGTGACACCGTTGCATTAAAATATACAGTATGAATTGGTCTAATTCACTTATTTTGACTAGGGCTTTGCATAGTTGTCCCTCAGAGAGTCCATATAGTGGCTCAAAGTATCGAGTCTTGTAGGGAATCTTCTAATGCATATTTCCGTGGAGTTTGACTTTCCATAGGGAGAAGGATTAGTTAGAACCTTTATTGAATATTCACTTTTACTATAGATAAACTTCATTTTCACTTCATAAAACACACCTTTATAAATCTCTAAAATTACAGCATCTTTTGTCAATCGCTGACTGTGAACTTTGTTATTGGTCGTTTTTGGAGCCTAAGATGATTTTTATCTTGTAGAAAAGCTTTTAAAACATTGCTGTTATAATTTGTAGCACCAATGATCATTCAGTATATGATATAAATCCACTAGAAATCAAGAGCAAGAATATTGGCGTATGGATAAAAATATCATTTTTTAATGAATATATAAGAATTATAAAATTATGCAAAATCATCATATAATGGCTATATAACTAAATTAACTTATGACTAAGATTTGGTCATGTTGGCATGACCTTATCATTAATGACTAAAATGACATTTCTGTCTATTTTTGGTACAAAAATCTAGTATCAATAATTAGAGTTACGTCTAGCCATTCCTTGGTCATGTTGTATGAGACGACTAATCCTATTAAAATCCCTTTTATTCTGAATAGACAAAACGAATTAAATTAAACTAATTTAAAATCCCTAAGCTATTATTTACAAAATTTGAGTGGTTGATTTAATTAATAAAGATAATTAAATGATTATAATTTGTTAGCTTTAGTAGTAGTAGCAGTAGTTGTAGTAGGAGTAGTAGGAGGAGTAGGAGGATTAGGAGGAGTTGTAGGAGTAGAAGGAGGAGGAGTAGGAGGAGTTGTAGGTGTAGGAGGAGTAGGAGGATTAGGAGGAGTAGTAGGAGGAGTAGGAGAAATAGTAGTGGTAGTATAGTGATCTGCACTAAAGCTACTAAATTTAGGAATCATATATTTAATTATTATAAATCTTCATACCCCTATAATAATATTTTTGAAATCTACAGTAATACACAAACCCCATCTATGAACTACCTTCTACTTGACATCCACTACTCACTATGCGAGCAAGACGACCCTGAATTGTCAAATACTCAACCCAGGATCTGATGCTCGATATTCTAGAATTTGACGGCTCACTGCTCTCAAAAACACCTTTCTAATATTACTTAAACAATTTCTTGACAAACTTATAGGTCGCTAATATTTTTTATGGGCCATTCTGACGAGTGGTTAGTATCATTCTTGGCAATTCGGTATTAATGGACGAGACCTTAAATGAGATTGGAATTGGGAAGGAAGATGACGGGTGCCATATTGAAGGTTCTCACGATGATTCGACATTACCAAACCATGGAAAGCATCTTTGGTCTTACCACAGATGTGTCGCTACCCCTCATCAGGTAAGATTCAAGCCTTAGTATTTGATAGCAGAATTTAGGGAATGAGCTTAACGAAACCTATTAGAAGATAAAGCAATAAGTGCATGGCTCCCAATAAGTTACTCATTAATGGCTGCTGTCCGGACACCATTTGGTTAAAGACGCCAAGCCTAAAAAAATCAATGCGTGTCCTAATTATCCCAAATGGAAAGGATAGCTGAGCAGCTCCAATTACTTAGATAATAAATAAACAACATTTAATGAAGTAATGTTTACAGAGCCTTAACTCTCACATTGCCTGCCATAATTGACTGTACAAATTAAACAGAAACTAATTTGAACAAGCTTTCAGTGGTGCCTTGGTGAAAACTATATCGCTCTAGTGTAATAGCACTATACTTTAGTGTTTTCCGCAAAGCGAAATCTATGTTGCTCTTGGCAAAAGCTTTTTACTTAAAAAACTTCTAATTCAGGATTCATATCATCCCGTTCTATAACTTTGAAACTAGTCTCTTTGACGACGGCACTGGTAAAATCACCCAAATTAGATAGAGAAGAGATAGCAACAGCTTAAATGGATATTTGAGAGATAATGTGATTCCAGCATGATTTGAATAATCAAAATTACCTTCGTCATGTGCAGTCAAAGATCTTAAATTATCTCTGAAATGAGAACAACTAATTGTTCAAGAATTTATAACTCTATAGAACAAACCATGCTCTCTCAATTGAGGTACTATTCGACTATGGTTGATTTTCCAAAAAGGTCCAATTCCCCTGCAACAAGGTATGATTGAAAATCACGTAAAAAATCCTCATATTAAAATTTCCCAAGCTTGCTATTACGACCAGCTTGCACGATAGTTGTAGAGTGACCTGGTTATAGCCAACAAGATACTGGAGCTGAGAGTTGCTCTTGATAAACTGAAGGTGCTACCATTTACATGAAGAGTACCTAAACGATATTGATTAGGAGTACCATAATGAGGCGAAGATCGCTCTCAATTGGGCCTGTTTGGAAGCGAAAGCTGCGCGATTGAGTATTTTGGCAGAATCTTCAGACTGCTGTGGAGAAAGACCTGGTCAAGAAGGGCAGCAAGTTCAACCAAAACGATCTCAAGTAGAAGGTGGGAGGGCTCATAAAGCATAAAAGATACACAATAGTTCATCGATTGAGAAAGGACCTGGTTATGCTCATGCAGAGTTCACACTACATCCCCCTGAAGTTCCTGTTAAGATTCAAGGCCGCTCTCACAAAAACTACCGTGGAGTCATTGACAAATGAAGCAAAGAAATTCAGACCTATGGATGA
>ARYC01007709.1:0-14525 GCA_000711775.1 Oxytricha trifallax
AAACACCAAAAATAATTAAAAAAATTTATCCCTATGACTTTTCAAGTAAATTATAACAAAGATTTAATTGTAACTTTCACATTAAATCATTAAGAAAATAAAATCTTTAAAAAATTATAATTTTAATTGTTAATTTTCTTTTACTGTATTTTATATTGTTTAAAAAAAATAAATAGATTTTAATGTCTTAATTGACCCATTAAAATTATGGGAAACATTAATATAAATTTTTATTTATACGATTTAGTAAAATTAAATATGATTTAAATGTTATTATCAATGAAGATATTAATAAATAAATTCTGTAAAAATATTTATAGTAAAATAAATGAAATAAAGTAATTTTTATTTATTTATATTATAGGTTTTATGATCTCGATGATGTTATTATATAAAGACACTAATAAATGAGCACTTTAAATTTCTTGAAAAGTCATAGGGACAAACTTCATGAGTTTCTTTTGATGATTTTTAATGTTTTATCAATTTTTAGGAAAAAAAGACTTAATTCCTGCCTCATTTTAAGAAAACAAATGCCCCATTCATTTAATATAATGATTATGGATATTTGTTCTGACCGAGACCCCCCTCTCCCCCTCAGACAAGACCCCCCTCCCCTCTTCAACCGAGACTCCCTCACCTTTTCAACCGAGACTCCCTCCTCCCCCCTCAAACTGAGAATCCCCTTTTATTATAGTTTTTTTTTATGAATTTATTTTTTACTCAGAATAATTTTCTTGCCCTTCGGACAGATATTACTGTTAAAAATATATTTTGTTAAGTTGCACTATGCCCGTCGACTTTTGTTTTGAACATACTCCCATAGGGAAATATTTATAATAAGGTTTAATTTTGATTATCATGATTAATAATATGATTTAATTGATTAGACATAAATTTGAATTCAAAATTTTTTATATCTTAAATCACTTACACTCTACTATATAGTAAAAATTAATATACAAATTTTTCCTATTATTTTAACTTCATTTAAATATAAAAATTTTTATTATCATTACTTATTTAGTTAAACTATTAAAATCTTATTTCTTAAGCTTAGTTTATTGAAAAATTAAAGACAATTTTTTATGTTTAGGAATACCATTTAAATATATATATGAATAAAATAAACTAAATAAGAAATAATAAATAGAATTTTATATTTAAATGAAGTTAAAAATAATAGGAAAAATTTTTATAATATTTAAATAAAGTTAAAAATATTAGGAAACATTTTTATATTAATTTTTACTATATAACAGAGTGTAAGTGATGTAAGTTATTAAAAATATTGAATTCAAATTTATCTCTATCAATTAAATCATATTATTAATCATGATAATCAAAATTAAACCTTATTATAAATATTTCCCTATGGGAGTATGTTCAAAACAAAAATCGACGGACATAGTGGAACTTATCAAAATATATTTTTAATAGTAATATCTGCCCGAAGGGCAAGAAATTTATTCTGAAGGGAATTCTCCAGTTTGAGGGGAGGGGGCTGGGGGGATCTCGGTTGTAACAATTGTATTTTATATAATGATTAATAACTATTCATTTAATCCATTTGATTAATTAATATGAAGAAAATAAAGATAAACATTAATTTGATAATATATAAATAAACTATCCTAAAATTTATCTTTAACAAATGAAATTACATCTTCCTCATTTATATTTATTAGGTATCATATTTATTTAAATTTATTTTTCTTGAGTCTTTAAGTAAATATTAGATTAATAATTTAAAGTAAATCAAGAAAATAAGGAAAATTAATGATAAATTCATTGTTGAAATCTAAGTCAACGTTTGGCAATATTTAAAAAATAAAATTTAAAACATCACAAGAATTCTTTTTTTATTCATGAATTAAAAAATGACTCATTTATATTCTATATTTCACAAAGAATTAATGTTATTCAATTTAGGAATTAAAATGTTAGACTACCATTTTATATAATAATTAGTTAATAGTTTGAGATAAATTAAGAAGCATTAATTTTTTACCATTCCAAGCAAAATTAATTTTGAACTAAATTTTATAAAATTGATTAAATATTTTATAGTTATAAAGATTAAATTAATCTATTTGTTAGATACCATAAATGATATTATATGTCTATTTTTGTAATTTAAAAAATCTAACCCACAAGCCTAATTAAATCTTTTTTTTTAAAAAAAAAGTCTCATCCTATATTAAAATTAAATTTTTAAAAAATGGTAAATTAAAACAGTAACAATAGCTTTTTGAATCTTGTAGGCAAACAAGTCAGAAACATCGATAAATTTGGGCATCCCATTTCATTGACCTACAAGAGAGATTCCACATTTAAGTCTACCTTTGGTGGAATAATGACGATTTTTTCGGTGTTATCTCTTCTTGCATTCTTTGCGATATTAATTTATTAAATTTTCATTATAGACTACTTATTTATATAGTTAAAGATTGTCATTAATCGAGAGCAGTATACAATCAACAATCACTAATTTATATAAATATTTTTTTTATTAAAAAATATAAATAAACTCAATTTTGAATACCAACTACTTTAAAAAGAATTATTTATATTTACGTCAAAGATTTATATGAAGATAATAGAGAAAACTAGTAAATATATATATATATTTAAATTAATTAAACGTTTTCGAACTAAGTTCATTTGATTTTGCTGCACAATTGACTTACAGGGGCTAAGACCCAGCAATATAAATTATATTTTCTAATAAAAATTCATTGCAATTCTAGAAGACAATTAATATATCATTTTGTTTATAAAAAGTTATAATAATTTTGTAGTTTATTTTGTCTTATATTTTAAACTTTAGACAATAAAAACTAATAAACCTTCAAGAAAAATGTTCTTGAGTTTTACTTTGGAGGTATGGGGTCTAATATTTAATCATTATCAATTTCATAATTATTTTCTTCATTTAACCATTACAAAAATGTTTATTTTATCTTTCAGGAAAATCAATGAGTCCATAAAGTCATAGGCTATTAAAGCCAATTGCTCACCAATCACATCAATTACTTACCCTGACGTCAATAACTCACCTGTGTTTATAAATAGTAAAATTGTGAATTGCACAATTCAATTTATAATTTAAGTTCCAAGCATGGTTTTTGGGATGCTACCCACTCAAGAGTCACAAGGAAGTAGACCCCTGATTTGAAAAAAAATTCAAAATTTTTAAGAACAGGGATCAAGTGGGTTGCAAGGGTCTTGTGAAGGTTTGTAGACTTTACGAGATCAAACGTGAGAGGACAGTATCATTCCGACGTAATTATATTCTGACAGAAGGTTAAAATTTAAATCTGCTTAAATAAGATATACATCTCGTTCCTAATAAATAAAGTCGATGAGGGTAACTAATATTACCTCAACACATTTGATAATGTTCAAGACTTTGGAGTGAAACGAAGATAACACAATCTAAGCCTCAATTTTTAACAAAATTTTTAAAGATTTCATAATTATATAAGAAAAAGCTGCTAAATAAACGACATCTCGGGAACAAAAGAAGGTCAATTAATCAAGATAATACTCCTAACCAACATCAAGACCAACTATCAAGAATCGATTCAAGCCAATTTATGCGAAAGAGCCATCTTATGGTCCCTTTAATTCCTAAATAATAATTTATCCATCGATGTGAACGAAATAGAGATCCAAATGTACAAATAGCGATTTGGTTCTCATACAACTAAGAACCTGAAAACGTATGTACTCTTTTTAAAAATTTTAAAAATTAGAAAAAGGAATTTTCTTGGAAAAGAAACTAATAGACTTTAATATCATCTTGGAACACTTACAATCAAAACCCCAAAACCCCTTAATGATGTTTATAAGTGCTTTGATTTGTAGGGAATTTGTTAGGGGTTGGAGTTATTAATTAAATGCGAGACAAAATAACAAGCTTTTGGGGTCTATTCATGATGAAGAGTATATAGATTTAGTGTTTAATCTGTGGTATGGATGTGATATATACAGTGAATAAGTCAAACCAGTACTGAACTATAAGTCAATTGCACTGCTCTTTAAGCGTAGTCCATCTACTGTTCGCTCACACTGCTTGAAAGCAGTGTAATTAAAGCTTAATAGCTGAATTCTTAGCTTTAGAGGAATTCAAAGTTTCTTATTAATGAAAAAACTTTTAAGTATTGGCTCACTTCTCTCTCGACCAACGAGCTACTATGTTTCACCGCCAGTTCCCTGAGTTGAAGATCTCTACATAGTCTATAGCCAACATCTATAAACGAAATGGTATCTCTTACAAAGGTGTTAATCCTATAAAGAGAGTGATTGATTTCACTCTGCCATTTTACAACAATAACCAAAATTATATTTATAATTAAATGCAGAGAGCTATTACTAATAATATTAAGTTTATACATGCTGACGAGGCTGTGTTTACCTCCAACACTCTTATCTAGAAATCTTGGTATAAGAGGCATAGTAATATAGAAGTATATGACTAGAAAGTCAAGGTATAAACAATGGCAATCTAGGAGGTATTAGCGAGGATGCTGGTTTAGAAACTTATGTTATTCATCCTCGCTCTATTAAGACAGAGCAGTATATTAAGTTCTTAGAGCAGCTGAGAGAAAAGTACCCTGAATAAGAGATTATACTATTCGTTGATAATCTTTCTGTTCATAAGACCAAAGAAACAAGGAAGAGTTATGAACAACTTAAAATAACGCCAGTGTTCAACGTACCTTACAGTCCATAGTTTAATGGAATTGAGTTCTACTGGGGTACATTAAAAGGTCATTACAAGAAACTGCTGCTATACAACTTGATGCATGACCTACCTATCGATACAGTAGACTTTATTAAAAGCTCAGCGAAGAGAGTAGATAATTAATTGGCTTAAAAGTGTGCTAAAGAAGGGAGAGTGAATGTATATAAATAAGTGTTGTAGTTAAGTTAATGATATATAAGTCACATTTAAATTCTTTAGAGGGAGCTGGCTTCTCTTTCTTTTCTTCTACTTCTTGCTTCTCTCCTCCTAAGTTTCTTCTCTTGCTGCCCACTCCAGCATCTATCTTCATTGACTCTGGAGGCTAAATATTTGAATAAAGTCTCTTGCTAACTTCATACTTTGTCTGCGACTTTAGCTCTCTGTGAAACTTGCTCTATTCCTTCATCAAGAAGATGCCAATACCAGATTTTCTAAAGAGTGAAGCTACAAATATTACTAGAAATATAAGAGTGCTTCTGCAGCTCTGATAACCAGCTCTCACTTATCTTGATCCCTTGTTTGTCCTTATCTTCTGAAGAGATGCTGTACCTTTTCTTATGAATTCTTGAATAATTTCTTTTAAGTAATCACTTTTGATAGTTGCAAGTATGCCAAAGAAATAGTTTCTTTCAGGTAGTTTATTTGACAACTGCTTCTTTGTAGGCAGGTATGCGAAACCTCTGGGTCATTCATAGCATCATCGTATAAGTTAGTCACTGAGATTTCTGGATAGTTTGGAATCTCTGCAAACTTTACATCTTAAGTTTTCAATGCTTTCTTCTCTTCGCAGAGTATCGCTCTTAGAAATGAAATTTTAGTACCTTCCATCGTTGGAAAGAACAAACCAACTACATAATAAAGATTAACAACTATGAGTTCATTACCTTGATGCACCAGGTAGCGATGCAAATCCTCCTTGCTACTAAATCTTTGAATCAATTCTTGTGCTTGCACTCTTTTCATCGCATCATTCATTGACTCCATCTTGTATACAGATCTAAGAAATAATATTAAAATTTAAGTTTATTGATTTCAATTATATACCTCTGAAAAACTTACTATTAAATATGGGCATCCTATAGGAAGTCAACCTCTAAGAAGGATATGAAGAAGGTTTTGAGAACTGGTTTCAAACTTGAGAGATTGATATCAATTTCTACTGTTATAGCTCCATATTTTTAAATATAAATTGGTACGTACTTAATTAGGAGCAGCTCCTAAAATGCTAGTACTTAATTAGGAGCACCCTAATTTTAATCATAAAAGCACAAAATACCTCCTAAAGCAGTACGTACTTAATTAGGTGCACCTCTAAATCGGTACGTACTATAATCAACTTATTATTGATAGTAAAAATGGTTACTTCCTCCCCCATATTTAGAGCTGGATCGTCTCTTAACACTCACATTTCTTCTCAAATACTCCAAGAACCTCCCTAAAAACTTGAAGACTTGCAAAGCTCTCAGTTATAGAGGCAGTTTTATAATTTTAAATTCAAATTTAAATATAAGCGCTAACATTTTAAGAAAAACAACAGCACCTCCATCAAACTAAACGAGACTTACCTTTGGCAGCAATAAAAAGTGTGATAGCTGCGAGATGAACTCTCATAAAGAACTAGCAGAGCTATCACTTGAGGTCTCTGTTATTAAAATAGAAATTAATAATAGAAATAAATGGCAAACAAGTGTGTGGGAGACAGAGAGGAGGAGAAAGGTATAAATGAAATTCCTATACAAACTGAAGAAGTAGAAGTATACTTTTGTCAGAAGTGTGAGAGAGACTTCGCTCATAAATCTAGTTGGTATAGGCATATTAAAGAGCATAGAGAAGCAAAGCCAACAGTATACTTAAAGCACGATAAAATCGACGGAAAGTATGATTGCTTCGAGTGCCATAAGCAGTATGCTCATACTAGAGATTTAAGGAAGCATCTTTTAAAAGCTCACAAGAAAGATTTAGAAATTGAAAAGCATGAAGATGAATTGAAGCTACTTAACAAAAGAAAAGCAAGAGAATCTTCGAAAATGGTAGAGCTCGAACAAGCTTGCGAATCAGAATATGTGAGGAAATCACGCAACCTACTAGCATCTGAAATCACAAAGATTATGGTTAAAATTCAATATAAAAAGATTCCAGTTCTTGCCTAAGTTGACCTAGACACTTCACTTTAAAGCTACCTTATATTAGAAGACTCCTTTGATAAGAAAGTTATCAATGATCATAAATACGCATACAAGGTTTATCCCTTCAACTATCTCTTAAGTGATGATAAATATTAGATGGAGTTTACAAATGAGTATCAATTACTCACTCAAGCAAAGTTTAAAGAGTGTAGTTATTAAATCAAGCTAGATTCTATTCTCCTTGCCAAGGATCATGTTACTTTTAGATTGCCACTATATGAAATGACCCTCAGAGAATTAATTACTGATCAAAGGAATCATAAGTAGCTTTCTTTGATAGCAACTTAAACCTTACAAGGTATAAAAGAGCTACATAAGTTAGGCTTTATTCATAGAGATTTGAAGCCAGAAAATATAATGATAAACTTCTCACCTGTAAGAGGAGCAATAATCGATTTAAACAGAGCATAAAGAGTGGAAGTATCAAGGCTTGGAACTGTAATGGGAACGCAAGGGTACTATCCAGAAAGAGAAGACCGGAGAGATGGAGACTTTTAGTGGGATGTGTGGGCTTTAGCAGCAATAATAATAGAGTGCGATATGCCTCGCAATGAATACTGCTCTACAAGATGCGAGAAGGATGCTAAACAAAGAATAAAGCAATTTATTGACAAAACAAGAGTATCTCAATCAATGAAACAAATGGCAGAGTCAATAATAATAAAACCAAACTCAAGATCAGAAATATCAATAGAGTAGATAGAGTTGTGGTTAAGTAAGATAAACGTCAGACCTCTCCCACATGATCCAAAAGTGCATTTTGAGTGATTAAATTAAATAAATTTACTATAAATTTCACATTAAAACCTATTAATAACCCCAACCCCTAACAAATTCCCTACAAATCAAAGCACTTATAAACCTCATTAAGGGGTTTTGGGGTTTTGATTACATATCAGCGAGAAATGGTAGGGAAACACATTGCCTTGCACCCACTTGATCCCTACTCTTGAATATTTTGATTTTTTATCAAATCAGGGGTCTTCTCTCTAGTGACTCTTAAGTGGGTAGCACCCCAAAAATCATGCTTGGAACTTAAATTTTAAATTGAATTGTACTATGCAAAATTTTACAATTTATAAATACTGGTAAGAAATTGACGTCAATACTCAAGTCATATATCATTTTTAAAAGAAAAATTGTTGTAAAATGTAGACATGTTTTAAACCGAAAATTAATTTAATTAAATTTAATGAATTTTATAATCACTTAAGACTATAAAGATAATCTTAAAATTTTTGATATTTATTTAATAGTTTATGAGCTTTATAATCTTCATACATATTTCTCAATCCAATTTTAATTAAATATAATATTTATGAATCAAAATTTTTAAGAGCTTTTATATAATTTTTCGACTACTACTCATTCATTAAGCCAGCCCAAAAAGAAGGAGAATTTCCATAGACTATCACTTTAAATTATTTACCTATTGAAAAATGCAAAGTTTTATTCATAATTTTATTTGCACCAACTAGCGGTTTATATATTTTCAAAATATAATTAAATAAGGGGGATTTTTAATTTCTTTTAAAATATTAAAAATTAAATTTAGAAACAGATCTAAGGACGATGTTACGAAGTGGTGGTGTCCTCAGGTTTAAAATTGGACGTTAAGAGGATCTATTGCTGCTATGACTAGAAGATTCATAGCGATGAAAGTTACATTATGTAACTCAAAATAAAATAATTTATACTACAGGAATAATATAAATTTAAACTAGCAAGTTCTTAATGCTAATTTTCCAGGGTAGACATGCAAGACCGCAGCACAATCAGGTTTCATAAATGTAAAAAAGATTATTTAAAAAAATGAAAATTAATAATTATATTTTTATAATCATTATTGCATTTAATTTTCATAAATAATTGGAAACTTTAAAAAATAAGGTAGTATTAAAGTATAAAGAAAAATTATTTACTCAAAACCTGGTAGAAACGGAAAAATATGATATAATTTAAACTATTGGGAATACAAATTTTAATTTAGAATTCAAAAGAGCTTTAATAGCATTTTTAGATTAATTTTATTGCTACTCAATTTTATAATTATTACTCATTATTTGTATATTTATTTTCCTTTATAATCAATGAATCCGAAGCTCTAGCTTCTTAGATGACTTTATTGATTGCCGAATTGACTCAATACTTTGAATCTATTCAATTTTTATAATTTACACATTTATTTATATAAGTATTTTATTCCTTTACTTTATATTCAATTATAATTAAAAATATTTATTTATTTAGAATCAGCCTCTTTTGATAATCCTATAAAGTATTCCATAAAGTCTTAGTCGCTTTACATGGGAACAGATTCAAAAATAATGTTTTTCAAACTTGGAAAATAAATAGCGTACTTGAAAGATTCGTAATTTCATTAATCATAGAATTAATAAAATCTCTCATATATTGTAAAAAAATGAATAATAAATAAAAGAAAAACAATTTTAAGAATCTTAATTTGAGATTTATCAATTCTTTAATACTACGTTTGTATTTGATTATAGCGACACAAGAAAAAGATTTGATGATTCCTTTATTAACATATACATTTATCAAGATTAAACTCAATATTTTTATTTAAGTAAAAAGATGAGAATCAAAACCAAAATATTATTATAAGTTTTGTTAATAATTTTAATTGTACTAAATGAAAAAATAAAAAATATAATCACAATTCCTTAAAAATATCTTATCACAAATTATAGGTTTAATGTCTCCACCACCACTAGACAAGTTTTTAATATTTTGGACGCGCTTTCTACTAGTGGTGGATTTTCATCAATTATTATGCTATTTTTTGCAATAGTTACCAAACGGATATAAAAACAACAATATTTATAATTACATTGAATTTGATTAAATTATCCAAATTTTTAACAAGTTATCATTTTAAAAATCATTCAAATTAATTTCCCATTTATATATAATGTAATATAACTATACTTCATCACTCTACTCAAGAAATTATTTATATATCTAAATGATTATGACTAGAGAGTTCTATTTAATATAATTAATTTAAATTTCGGGTAGCTGTCATTTTTGAGGGAAGTTTATATTGTTTTCTTAAAATCTTAAAATGTTTCAGAAATTATTAATACGTTAGAATCACTATTAAATAAACATTCAAATATTTTTTAATGATTTTATCAAAAGAAAATTTATATTGCACATATATCATAGTATCTTGACTGATTTATCTCGTAGAATATTATAAAGTGTAAATAAGTATAACTTAATTTACTGTATATATATACTTGTTATTTTAAAATATCTTTCTATCGTACTTCATTAATTATTATAATGACATTCTTTTTTATCTTTACTATACATAAAATTTCATACAATGTAATAAACTACACTTATTATTATAAGTTAGAGAGTGAATTATAAATATTTTTTTTTTAAAATAACTAATGTAATCGATAGAAAAAAAGTATCGTAAAATTTTAGAGACTTATTAAGTGGCTCGTTTTACTGATTTTGATTTTATAAGGATTTTTAGGTTATTATAAAAATTTGATATAAAAATTCCAACTGTCGCCAGACTAATACCCTAATTTTACTATAATTTTTGATATTTTTCAATTCTTATTAAATGATTGCTTTTCTTATAGTATTTTTAGATTAAAATTCAAGGTAGCAAAAATATTGATTAGAGAAGACGATCAAATCTAATATAGTTGAGTTTCTAATCTAATGCAAACTAGTTGAGAGCCACACCAAAGACAAATTCGTATACACCGAAGGGATATGATGAGTCTTAGAATTTAAATGTTATTTTTTAATGTATAAAAGGGTTTAATTATGATTTAAAATTAATATAGAAGGAAAATATTGATTTTGGACTTGTAAGAGAATTTGAAGTAATTAAGAATTAAACGAAAAATAAAATTTTGAAGGACAGTTCTTTTAAATTTAATGAATAATTTAATAAATAGTAACATGAATAAAATCAAAATCTTTATCCTATTAATTATTATTTAATAATTTATTTAAAGTTAGCTAGAAAAAGGGAAAATAAATAAAAACAAAAAGATTTCAAATCTCATGAGTTCAGATGGTTCTTAATCTGGTCGTTAATTTTTAAAGGAAAGCACTCCGGAGCTTATGGACTCACCTAAGCACTAAGTCAAAGGGTAAAATGAATTTTTAGCAAAAAGTCTAAGCATTAGTTGAGTAGAGAATAAAGGGCTCAAATGTTTTCGATGTGTCTGCAAATTAATATCTTCTAGACAATATTATTTCTACATTCAATGCATAATATAATGGAATATCAAAACTAAAATTGAATATTAATTACAAATAAAAGTTTTATTTATATTAGAATCATTTGCATTTTTTATCGCTTAATAAATTTTGATTGCTTTGCTGCTTTAAAAGGCCACCCTCTAAATATTAATATATTTAAATAGCAATCACTTATTAAATCAGGTATTCAGCATTTACTCAAAGAATTTGACATGATTCGTTTCCTTAAGAAAGCAAGAATTTACAAATTTAAATGAAGTAAAAATTAATTTTTAATTGCTGATTCACTTGGACAGATTTAAACACAAAATTTTTACAATAATTTTTGATTTTTTATGCAGTAATTTTAATTAGTGATTCATAATATTTAAAAGAATAAATATAGCTTAAAAATACTTTTAAACAGTAACTAGCATTATGTTAATTTTATAAATATTAAGATGAACATTTATCAATTTAAACTATAATATAGCTATTTTATAAAAAGGAATTTAAAATTTGCATATCTTTAGTTAATATTAATATTTCTATAATTTATTCATATAGCTTTGGTTTGAATTGTAACAACTTTCAGTATTTCAATGATTTAGTGACTTACCTCATTCTATAAGATTTTAAAGAATAACTTTAAAGCCTAATATGTAAAATTCGGTAGATTATGAGATCATTTTATTTGAAAATATAAATGTAAATCTGAATGCATAATAAAATAAAAAAAACTTATAATCTTTAAATTATTTTTTAGAAAAAACTTCTATAAATAAAGTTAAGCAAATTAAAATAAGGAAGTTTTCTGTTTATATTACTTTGACGAAGTTTCAAAGAGATCTCATTCCATATAAATATATTTATTATACATATTTCTTTTTATAAATCAATAATTTAAAACTTATTAGTATAATAAATTGTATAAATTAATTTTTATCCATATTTAAACAATAATATTTTAACAACAAGAATGTAATTATTTATCTATTTTATATAATTATTTATTATTATTAATAGAAGTAACTTTTCAAATTTAAATTCAGAAATTAATTTGCCAAACTAAACCATGAGAAATACTTCAAACATTGTGAGTTAATATGACCTACCTAATCAAATATATATATATATATTTGTAATAATAATGAATAATCAGATTTAGCTTTTATTTAGAGAAAATAAGCCTTAGGAGATGAATTAGAGATTGTTTGAAAACTTAATAAAGTCAAATTTAAGTTAAATTTAAAATCTTTTAAAATTAGTTTATATTTTAAAATTATTAGTATCATAGGAGGTTTATAAACTAATTTTTACAAAATTAATATTTAATATAAATAGAATTCTAAATTTTTTCTCAAATTATTTGTGTTAATTTTATTTGAGTAAGAGTATTTAGTAACTGAAAGCGATTCTCCTACTTTATAATTAGAACATTTTAACTATTATATATTAATTTAACCTAGACTCCAAAAAATTGAAAAAAGTGATAAAGTAAAAAATAAATCTTATTAAAATATATTTATTGAAATAGAGCACCTTTGTTTATTTTTTAAAAATTTATTAATATAATAATCTTCAAAGAAGGTTATTGGTTAAGCATTTTCAAATTATTTTAATATATTAGTTTATATTATATGTTAACTTACAATAAGACAATAAAGTCAAAATCCACAAATCCCAATTTATCTTATAAAGTGAAAGACAGCTCAACCTAAATTGATACAGTTAAAAACAACAAAGCCAAAAATAGAAAAGTGAGCCACAATTTAAATTCCAAAATCTTTTTAATCATTATAAAAATATTGATTAGATAGTTAAGAAGTTCTAGTTTAATTTATATAATTGGAATTTAAATGAATTAATTTTTTAAAAGCTTAATATCCATTTTTATTTTTTAGATAGTTTTTTTTTATGTCTATATTAGATTAAAATATCAATTTCATCTTAAATATTTATATTTTTAAAGTTCCTCAATATTGAAAATAAATATATTCTTTAAAATAAAATTATTCTGGAAATTTAAGATATTTCTCAACCAAATTTTAATTTTATAAGTAAATATATATTAAATGGTTTATTTTTTAGTTTATTTAATTAGTTTAAATATTTTGCAAATAAAATTAATTATGAACACTTTGACAGCTTTAATAAAATAGAATTTTCCTTTCTTTTTTATTTTATATTTAGGTATTTTTTAATTTTTTCGGAATAAATTTTGAAAAAACAAAATTCCAAATTAATATCATGAATTTTATGTAAGTTCAATCCAATTTTTTTTCTATTTTGGCTAAAAATGAAGAATCTTCAAATGAATATAGATTCATATTAAATTAATAAGAATTTAAATACTTATTATATAAATTTTAGTTATACTTTTAAAGAGAAATTTATTTTATTTTCTATAAATTTCATGAAACTATAGGCTACAATATATTAATGACAAACATTTACATTAGTGATTAGAAATAATTTTTCTCTTTATAGAAAAATACACTAGCTTCGTTGTAAATACTTATTTATATTTTATAATTCAGTCTTTCCTTGATCTATAAAACAATAATTTACGACTTTATAATTGCTTCTAAACATAGAGAATTGTTAATAATATTTTTATTTATATACTTTATATTATTTCTTCTTAATATTATAGTTTTAAAAACAAAATTTTATACACTGATCGATATAATAGTTTATTTAAACATGTGTGACATTTAAATAATTTTTCATTGAAAATTCATTTACCTAATGTTTATGTCTGGATTCTTAAATATAATTTTAATTTGCCTGAATTTTAAATTATTTCATTTTTGAAATCCACAAATTTTAGTTTTCCTTCTCATTTCCTTTTATAGTATATGAATTTATTAGTTTGATTAAAGAAATCTATGATTATTCAGTATCTATTTTTATTTTTGAAATTTAAAAGTTTATTGCTTTTTTTAAGTTTACACTATATGAAAGACTATCCATCTTATTATTTGTTTCTAATATCTCTCATTAATAATTTGCTAAAATTGTTAATAGTTAAAATCTTATATTTCAAATATAACATCGTATCTAAAATTTTAGTAAATTTTTAAATAATAGATCTTAAATTTGGATATGAAGGCTTGTACAATTATATAAGTTCTAATTTTATTTCTATTGACAGGAAATTTATTCTCTACTAATTTTATTACTACACTTCATTATCCCTCATTAATAATTGATGATTAACAAATTATTATAAATACTGTTTGGGTATATATAAAAACTATACAAAAAGCTAAAAATTCTCCACAAATAAATATCATGATAAATATTAATCATGAAATTACAATTCTCAATATATAAATTTATTTAAGATT
>ARYC01007711.1:0-10171 GCA_000711775.1 Oxytricha trifallax
CTCCTGAAGAAAAAGAGAAGCAAGGTATTAAAATCAGCGACACCTGGCTCTAGGAACTACAGAAGCATCCATTCACCTCAAGTAAGCTTAGTCTTCTAACTTTATAGAAAAACCTGGTACTGCTATTTACTTGATGAAAGAGCGTAGCAAATTAAACAGAAAGAGAAAATCACAGGCAAAGCATGAATTGAGTAAGAGACTCTACAAAGATTTCTAAAAACCAGACGAGATGAACATAGACGCAGGAGCTGGCACTAAGAGAAGAAACATAGGCCCAAGCAAGCCTTAAGAGGAAGAAAAGAAAGAGAAGCCAAATCCCTTTACGGGCAAATTCAATATGTGAACTTATTCATTCATTTAAATCTAAAACTTTTTAAATACACAAAATCTCCCTTCTCTTGCGCATACTTTAGCTTTCTCATCACTGACTCTCTTAGCAGCACTCTTAATAAAATCTACTGTATCTATCTTCAAGTCATGCATCAAGTGATAGAGTAGGAGTTTCTTGTAGTGGCTTTTCAATGACCCCCAATATAATTCAATTCCATTGAACTGAGGACTGTAGGGAACATTAAATACAGGTGTTTTGTTTAGCCTTTCATATTCCTTCCCTGTATCTTTAGTTTTATGGACAGATAGGTTATCTACAAACAGAATAATCTCTTAGTCGGCGTACTTATATCTGAGTTATTGCAAGAACTTTATGTATTATTCGGTCTTTATTGAGCGAGGGTGGATAACATAAGTCTCGAGGCCGTTATCTTCGCTTATACCACCAAGTATTGCATGAGTTTAAACCTTAACCATTTAATAATATACTTCAATATTACTATACCTCTTGTACCAAGACCTTGATATGAAGGTATTAAACGTGAATACTGCCTCATCAGCGTGTATGAACTTAATATTATTAGTAATAGCCCTCTGCTTTTAATCGAATATATAATTTAAATTATCCTTATAAAATGGAACATTAAAGTCAATCACTCTCTCAATGCGATTGACTGTCTTGAAAGATATTCCATTCTTTTTATAGATGTTCGCTATACATTAAGCAGAGATGTGAAGCTCAGGAAATTGGCGATGAAACATCACAGCTCTTTAGGCCAAAGAGAAGTGAGCCCAGTATTAAGAGTCTTATCATTAATAAGATAATCAATATGATGCTGCTAAAACTTTAAAGGTCTCTTAGGCTTAGAATTAAGATGATATCTCTTTAAAATCAATGCTAATAGACAGTGAGACCTCAAAGTTGCAGGAGATATATGGAGGAGCCTTGCTATAGACGTATAATTTAGAACAGGCTTGAGTTATTCACTATACTCATCACATCCATAACGCAACTTAAACAATAAATCTATATACTCACTGTCATAAACAGACCCCAAACCTCCCATAAAATCACTTAAATTACTAATATTTAAAAATTAAACCACTACATAAACCCTATTAAAACCCTAATAAACCATGCACTAATAGTCTACTTTCATCAATCAAAAACTCAATCAAACAACTGAAAGGGTTTTGGGGTTTTGAATGTGTCTGAAAATATTAATTAGAAAGCTGAATTCTTATTGAGTTATAAATGGATCCTCGTGGCCATTTGAGTACTTTTAATTATAGTAAATATAAATGAAACAACTATAGTGAAATAGAATCTTTTAAAGAAGCTTGTTTCCTCTTGAATTACCAAGCCAAACATCATATCCTTACTGAGAGAGTATAAAAGCAGGGGACTTCTCTTTCGTATTGGAAATCCAGCAGTCGGTTGAATCGAATATGCCATGTTGCATCAATACCACTTTTTTATTTAGTTATTTAGTATTGACTAACTTATTATGTGTTTTCCTGAAACCATTTAACAAAAATTAATCACAATAGAGCATTCTCAATTATTATAAAAACTAACCTCTATAAACTTTCTATTTTCATGTGAAGAAAAATTTCTTAAATATTTTTAATTTGTCTCATTGAGAGTAAGTTCCCCTATAGAGCCAGGTATTCTGAGCTCATAACCATCTTTGGTAGTGACTAGGTGGCATTCAAAAACAAAGCCATTATCCTCTACTATTTATTTGAATGATTTATTCACATCAGGATCAGACAAATCAAATATATTCTTTGTTAACTCTGCAATAATTAAATCTCAATTAATTCCCGTAAAAAAATAATTTAGTACAACAATTATTTTTGAATTTGTTATAGATTACCCAAATCTTAACTTGAAAGTTAAGGTGTAATCTAGGAAACTAGTAATGATTAAAGTTGTTAAACAGAATCTTTTCATCATTATTTAAGCTTGAGTTTCAATTGTGAACTTTAATTATGTATTTTTGAAATAGGTTGTAGTGAATAAAGCTGTTTGAGATATTTTGATAATGATGTCCTACTAACTTATTAATTATATTATTATATTTACTAATAAATTCTAAACTTCCTAGATTTGTTTAATTATAAACTGATTTAACATTGTAAAATTAAATATGATTTAAATCATGCCTTTTACCTCATATCAAATTCTAACTTACAAATTATAATTTTTAAATTAAGATATGTAGCTGAGTGGATAAGTTAGAAATATGAGTAATTAAATATAGTAAATTCAGGTTTGTTTAGTAGTGTTATGGCACTTATACAATCCTCTCATTTCCATAATATAAAGTCTTTTTACTTACCAAATATATATATATGTCAAAAAAATATATATTAGATCAATATAGTGGTCATATTATTAATTTTATCTGAAGGCATTTTATTTATAATAAAAAGAGACTAATAACTTTTTAAAAATCATGGGTTAATAAATAAACTGCTGCCAGTCAGTCAATTGCAATAAGCAAAATGATCTAGACTATGTCAACAAGAATTCTGAATATACATTTTTAAATATTTTAGCTAGAAAATGAAAATTTTCAGTTAATTGTTTTTTTAATTATGACTCTAAAACTGATGGGTCAGAGTACCCATCTAATTCTTAATCCAATTCCTCTTCAAGAAATAATAATATTAAATTTGTTTTAATATTGATTTAGACTGGACAATTTCATAAAAATATTTAGATAAAATAGCTACAGGCTTAAAGGAACGGGATCTAAAAATGGAAATAACAATTATAAGAAAAACGTTGAAGGAAGTAAATTAGATCCTATAGCGAAAAACAATTGAAAAAATAAAAATGGCACTCTTCAACTTAAATTCAAAATTACTTCAATATATTTATAGTTTTAACATTTAACTAGTAAGAATTACATAATTAAAATATGTTAACAATGGTGTCGTCTTCGACATACAAATAGAGGAAGTCAGTGAAAGAGTAGATCAAAGAATAATAGAATAGAGAAGATAGTAGCAAACAAGAAATGCAAGTTAGTAAAACAAGGTAAATTCTTAGCAATATGATATCAATAAATAGTTGCAGATGCATGATAATCCAGTACAGCAATAAGCTAAAATTTAAATTATAAATATATTAATTTAAAGTAAAATTAATAAGAAATCAATTATTGTTGATCTAAATTTTTATATGTATTAAAAGCTGATGGATAAGAGATAGACCAATAATAATCAGCAAGTAATCATCCACTAATTAGTATTGATCAATTTAATGCCCAAAACCATTTCATAAGATATATTAGTAAATTGATTATATTGTATAGTAATAGGATTTATTGGGTAAGGAGAGAAGATGAAGAATTTAATTAACTTTTTTTATAGGCGGATATTAGTTAACTTCGCTGTTTTTGTTTTGATTTTATTTATTAGTAAATAATATAATGCAAATCAATCAATTTCGCTAAAGTATAATTTAATTGGGAAAATTAAATTAAAATTAATTAATAATTAATTAAATTAGTGGCACTTGATTTTCTCCAAACATATACAATATGGTATTTTTTCGATAGAGAATTCAAAATCCGCTGGACTATACCATTGCCAGTACTGCCTTATCTCATTGGAGGAGCGAAATAACATTACTTTATTTTCTTAAATAAATTTACTAGCAAATCGCCCAAAATTAATGTGGAGTTATTTCGTTCCTACATTGAGAAAAGCAGTACCGCCAATAGTAAAGTCCAGCTAATTTTGAATTTTCTATCAGAAAAGTACCATATTGCCTAGGTTTGGATATAGTTAACTCCATTTAATTTAATTAATTATTTATTTTTTTTAATTTAATTTTCCCATTTAAATTATACTTTAGCGATACTATCACATCAAATTTCATGCTTTTAATTTATTATAGTTTTGCCAGAGTAAATTTCCCTCAAGCTGTTTCTTTGCTTGCACTTCATATGAATTATAAGACTCTATAATACTCAAAGATTATTTGCCATAAAAGTCTGTAAAAATAAATTATCGATGATATTACTAAATTAGAATAATATAAGTGATATTTTTATAAATTATAACATCTTAGGTTTTGAAATTTGTATTGAAGGATGATTAAATCCACTAAAATAAAGCGGATCATATTAAACCTATGAGTTAGTAGAGTTTTCAATAAAGTGCAGTTAATCAGAAGGCAGCAGCATCTTATATAGCAAACAATTAAAATACGGGCTATAATAATAAAATAGCAACAACCAAAATTAAAATTAGAATATGCTTGAATCTTAAAAGCAGACCGAAATTAAAGAAGCTGAAAAAAAGTAAAGCTAAATTAAATTATCTGAAAATTATTCTAAATATATTTAAAATACACATCTTATTAAGAATACATTTTATTTTAGGTAAGCTAATGTTTTTAAATAAAACTGATAATTTTCAACTATATCCTACTAATTAATCTTCTGAAAATCTTTAATAATCTAAAATAATGAATCAGTAAAATTCGTTAGCAGTGAACGAAGATTCAAAGAAGATGATGATTGAAAAGAAATGAACACAAAGATAGTCATCTAAGAAAGCTAAAGATTCTTCTATCAATGCCAGCAATACATTTCTAAAAGAAAATACTCTTTAAAATCAAAACTCATTTAAGGGAGGTTTGAAAAATTAAAGTTCAAATAAAATAAGCATGAACACAAAGTTCTTCGCTTTAAAACAAAGAAAAGAAATTGAATCTTAATATAAAATTAAGGAGACTTTAGGCTAAGGGTCCTTCGGATGTGTGAAACGTATACAACATAAGATATTAAAGGAAGACAGAGCCTTAAAGATACTCAAAAAGTTAGGTATTAAAAATGAAACTGAATTCATACATGAAATCACAATGTTGCAATAGCTAGATCATCCTAATGTGCTAAAATACTTCGAATGCTACCAGGATGATTACAATTATTACATAGTAACTGAATATTGCAAAGGAGGAGAGTTACTAAATTTCTTTGCTGAACACAGAGCGTTTAATGAAGGAGTTGCTTCAAATATAATGCAATAAATATTATCAGCAGTGTCATATTGCCATGGCAAGGGTATAGTGCACAGAGAAATTAAAACAGAGAACATTCTAATTAAAGATGCAACTGAGAATATTTTTGATGTTCAAATCAAAATAATTGATTTTGGTATTTCATGTAAAATTCAACCTTAAGAGAAGCTTACTTCAACTTTTGGAACACCTTATTATATGGCTCCAGAAGTTTTTAAGCAAAACTATACAGAAAAATGTGATATCTGGTCTTGTGGGATCATACTGTTCATTATCCTTTGTGGTTTTCCTCCATTTAATAGCGAGGATATTTAGCAACTAAAGAAAAATATCCTTAATGGATCTTACTCCTTCACAAATCGAGCTTGGGACGCAATAAGCACAACAACAAAGCAATTCATTGCTAAGTTACTGACAGTTGATCCTAACATAAGAATCTGTGCACAAGATGCTTTATAAAATAGATTCTTTAAAGAGCATAATTATCACACTTATACCAAGGAGAAAGAAGGAGGACAGGCCATTCAGGCACTAGATAACTTTAAAAATTTTGACAACTAGACTAAAATGAATGTTGAATTAAAGGGCTACTTTGCCAACTATTTAATATAGGATGATTATGAAAAACACTTAAGCGAGCTATTTAGAGAAATAGACACAGATAAAAGTGGCATACTTTCAAAGTAAGAGTTCAAAAAAGCTTATAAGTTCTTTGGAGAAAAGACTTTTCTGCTTGATGAAGAAATTGACGAGATCTTTGATAGAGTAGATAAGAATAATAACGGACAAATTGACTATTAAGAGTTCATTACTTGTGCAGCAAATATTGGTCAATTAAAGAGTGAGAAACAATTAAAAGCTGCATTTAAGGCACTCGACCTTGATGGAAACGGCTAAATTAGTTTCCAGGAGTTTGAGGAGATCTTTTCAGCTGGTCTTGACATAGAAAATGACTAGTTAAAGAAGATATTCAAAGAAATTGATACTACGCAAAATGGAATGAAAAATTTTGAAGAGTTCAAGCAGTTTTTGAGGAAAATTTTCCCTTAAATAAAGAATGGTTAGAAGTAAATAGTCAATGAATATAAATTATGTGGAAAATAATAATTAATTAAATATATAAATAAGTACTAATAATTTATTTATTAATTATTTTTACTGAAGAACCGTAATTATAACTGATCAATTATGGGAAATATTACTGAATAATTTCAGGAAGCTATTATTTAATTTTAATATTACTCTAAATCAAATTACTTCGCATTCTTTTCCTCTTGGCGATAAGAAAATCTCTTTCTTGAAATAAACACAAACTTTTTATTGTTAACGCGCTATCAAATGATTATGATGAGACTAGGGATTGGAAAAATGTGTCTAAATTATATAGAAGGTTAATAACTGTTAAATAAATAATTTTCCAAAGCAAATTTATTCGTACCATAATATGACATTATAGATGAGTATTTTTTAATTTTGATGCAATTATATTTTTATAATATTTAATGTTAGTTTCATTAATTAATCTAACAATCACTCTTCATTCATTTCATCTTCTTAACTTTAATTTCCAATTGAAGCTTGTGGTTTAGCTCTATTTCTAAGAGTTACTAATCATTCATCAACATCATCAGCTGTCAGCTCATTTTCTAATGAGCTGAATTTTTCCTTCAAAATCACATATTTATCATTAAACTCTTCTATGATATCCAAAAGCTACTGATTTTGCTTCTTCAAATTTCTTAAGTTAACAGAACAGATTAAGCAAGAAGTTAACTTTAAGTTTTTAGAGTGTCATTTTATTTGGAGCTTAAAGCTTCACTTCTTAATGGGTTTATTATGGAGCAAGACATTTATGAGAAATGAAATTTGAGCATCTCTCCATACCCACCTCCATAGTTTATTCCAAGGGATTGAGTTCTAAGTTTATTAATTTCCTCAACCTTTTAAGCTCTGGCTAATTGAACCTTTTTGGTAATCTAAAACGCTTCTGTAATGTCCTATAAACCTCTTATAAAATTTGCAGAGAGCTACTCTGAACTTCTTTCTAATTAAATTTTTCAATTAATCTGAGAATTCTTTCTTGGGGATTTAAAGCGGATGAAATCAAAGTATGTTTCATTTTTATCAAAATTTTCTCTGATCATGTAAAGCTAATCAGCTAGTTAGTATTTTACCAAAGAATTAAATAAAATTTTAATAAATAACTACTGGTAATTATCGTAATTTTATGATTAAACAATAATACTTCTTTGAAAGTCTAAATATATCTTCTCTTGATATTTATTCCAAAATACAATCTGTTTCTTTTGAAGCTCTGAATGTTTATAATTGTTATGCTTCATCTGAAATGAAAGTATATGCACAAAATGCTGAACCCTAAACATAAAAAATAGCATAAAGTCAGTCTTCTAAAATTCTTACTGTATTAAGCTTATCAAAAATCCTTTCATCCTCTTCTTTTACTGATGCTCCAATTTTTCCACTTACTACTATTTCAATTTCGCCTTCTCTCAAGAAATGAATTCTCTATAAATCATGATTGGGCTTTAAATTATATTCATAGCAATAACTCATTCTCATTTAATTATTTAAAAAGTCTGGTCCCTAAATTATTTAATGTACCTTTAAAACTTACATTGCTAACATCACCACACTTAATAATATTAGAACCTTAAGCAAATCTCTTAACTTATAAGCAGTAAATAATTTCATTTATAATCTCATCACTCAAATGACGCATATAATGCAGTTTTTGATCATTAATCTCCTAAAATGCATCTTAGGATCTGCATACTCCTTTATTTTCAATCTAGACTGATGAACTATATGAGGAAAATGTTCCTCCATAATATGCAGATCATCTTTAGTCATATATGCACAGTTAGTAAAATCAGAGAATTTGATGGTTATTGTTCTTTTAAGTTTAGTTAGCAAAGCAACTTCTCCAAAGAATTAGCCCTCTTTGAGTATTTTAAAAATTTTCATCGATTTTTTTATCTTTTTCAGACTTAAGGATAACTTAAACTTCTCCTTTATTTAAAAAGTATATATTGTCTCCTTTTTCTCCTTCCCTTGCTATTACATCAACTGGTAGACAGAGCACTAGTTTTTAAATTGCAAATGAAAAAGCTTTACTCTACACTGCTGCATTTGCTCATTATTTATATTTTCTTTACAAGAGGACCATGGAGATGATGCAAGACTTATTTTCTTAATGGCTCATTCAGAATTAAGAAGAACTTTTCTATGTCTTGGTGAAGATCATGAGAGTTTTGAACATGCATCATAAAACTCAAGACTTAGTCTTGCATTTTAGGTGGAAGTCTCATTTAACGCATTGTTGTATTCACGATATCCATCTATTCATCAAATTGATTTGATTTTTTATTTAAAGAAGCCATGATTGCAGCCATGTTACCAAAGATAAAAGCAGATAAAGATTGTTTATTCATAAAAATATATTAAACTAATTAATATAAGTTTAAAATAGCGCCAGTAATAATTATCACAGAGGCAGATACAGTTTGGAATGTATTCATTGCGAGTATGTCATTTCCTGCCATAGTTAGCACAGCGTAGTAATAGACAATAAAATACTGGCTCATTAAATCTAACAAATAAAATCCAGTAATAGAAGATATATTATCACCAGGATTACTTAAAGCTAAATCTCATGGAGGGATCCAGTCAGAAAAGTTTTTAATAATTAAGTACCAAATGCAGACTATCCAATGAACAAGTAAGAGCAAACCTAGAAGCAGTTACATCAATCTCATTCCCATTTTAAAGCCTTATTTAAATTTCATATATCTAATAATTCTACCTAATCTTAGCAATCTTACTAACTTTAGTAGACCAAACAGTCTTAACTATTTGTTTGAAGTTCCTGAATCTCCACTTTCAATTATAAGTTCGAATGGAATAGATGCTGCTAAATCGACGAAAAATCTACCACTTTTTATGTAATTCAAGAATACTCGCTTATTGTCACATATTTCAAAACTTGTCTTTTCATTTACATATGTTGTTCTAAAATTAACTATTATATCCAAACCAAAGCAAACGTCAATAATTCTTTCCCAAGCTGAGTATGCATCTGTCTAAGTAGGTTCAAAAGCAACAGTGAAAGGTATTGAAAGGCAATTATAAACTGCTAAAAGCATTACATACAAATCCCAATTCATTCTGAATCTGTTGTTATGTTTTAGCATAAACTTTGCTATAAAAATTGTGTGAAACAAAGTGAATCTTACGTATAATCTATTGACTTTTTAAGAATTTTTCTTTCATTGTAGGGACATATTCTTTGTCTCCATTAATATCTTCTTATTATTCATCCATTTTCTGATTCATGCTTTTACCAACTATTGATGCAATAGTCCTCTATAAAAGTATGAAGATATAATTACTATTTTATTTTTACCTTTTTTTTATTTATTTGCGATGAGTTGAGTATGCCTTTGTTCCTTTTATGTATATCAGGGCTTTTGGCAGATTTTTAAGAACTAGAATTAGAATTAGGAGCATCTGAATTTTTAGTTTAGTAGCAATCAGATCTTCTTTGTGAAATATTAAGAGGTTGAGGTCTGTGTGAATCAAATCTCATAGAGAGGTCTCTTGAATCACCTCCTATTTTAGTATCTTAAATATTTGAAACTACATCAAAACTTAAATTTATTAGTAGATTTTACAATCTTTTGTCGTATCTTTTGGATTTCTAAGCAAGCCATCTACATCAAGTGGATTATTCTAAATAAAGTATAAAAATTTAGCAATAAATACAGATTTAATAGATGTGTA
>ARYC01007712.1:0-35596 GCA_000711775.1 Oxytricha trifallax
GAAGTTTTGTTTCTCTAGGAGGTCCTCCAAATCAAGTTTGAACTTAATTTGGAGGTAATGTTATTAAACATTTTTCAATTTAATATGCTCCTAATTAAGTTTTAACCTTAAAATTTAAGTCCTAATAAAGTATGAACTTAATTTGGAGGAACTCCTAAAATAATTAAACATTATTAGGAGCAATTTAATGGAGAAAGTTTGATAAAATTGTAAATCAATCTGTGAAACTTGGAGCAAGTTTTTCAATGCTTCTCCGAATATCTTTTCAAGGTTGACCTCCAGCAGGTCCTCCCTATTTAGTAGTAAGATTTTAATAAACTTAGAATGGATATCCATAATTTTAAATTTCATTAACATTTCTAGAAAGAGGAAGCAAGATGGAGTCTATGAATGATGCAAAGAAAGAGAATTTAATCTCAAGATTTGATTGGAAAATTTCGAAGTAAAGAGGACCTTTATAGATATTTGGTATAGCAAGGTAAGTTTTTACTTATAACTAACTTATTAACCATAGTTGGATTGTTCTTGCCGAATTAGGAGGGAACTAAAATCTCATTCTTAAAAGCCTTACTGAGTGAAGAGAAAAAAGCTTTTAAGTCTAATGAAATTAGGATGATAGAGATACCTAACTACCCTGAAATTTCAGTGACAAATCTATATGACGATGCTATGAGTGATCCGGACGTAGCTCTCTACCTTCCATCAAAGCTACAGCTCTCAAACAAGTTGCCAGAGAAAAACTTCTTCTTTGGTGTTCTTGCAACTCTGAAACCTGAGTACTTAAATGAAGTAATTTAAGAATCTCATAAGAAACACTACAGCATCTCTCCTGAAGAAAAAGAGAAGCAAGGTATTTAAATAAGTGATACCTGGCTGTAGGAACTTTGAAAGCCTCCTTTCATCTCAAGTAAGCTTAATCTTCTAACTTTATAGAAAAACCTGGTACTGCTTTATACTTGATGAAAGAGCGCAGCAAATTAAACAGAGAGAGAGAAGTCTCAAGTAAAACATGAATTGAGTAAGAGGCTCATCAAAGATTTATAAAAGCCAGAAGAGATGAACATAGATGCAGGAGCTGGCACTAAGAGAAGAAACATAGGCCCTAGCAAGCCCTATGAGGAAGAAAAGAAAGAGAAGCCAAATCCCTTTACGGGCAAATTTAATATGTGAACTTATTCATTCATTTAAATCTAAAACTTATTTATATAACACAAAATCTCCCTTCTCTTGCGCATACTATAGCTTTATCATCGCTGACTCTCTTAGCAGCACTCTTAATAAAATCGACTGTATCTATCTTTAAATCATGCATGAGATGGTAGACCAGCAATTTCTTATAATGACCTTTCAATAACCCCCAATATAATTCAATTCCATTAAACTAAGGGCTGTAAGGAACATTAAATACAGGTATTATGCTTAGCCTTTCATATTCCTTCATTGAGTCTTTAGTTTTATGAACTGATAAGTTATCAACGAACAGAATAATCTCTCAATCAGCGTATTTGTCTCTGAGTTATTGTAAGAACTTAATATATTATTCAGTCTTTATAGAGCGAGGGTGGAAAACATAAGTCTCTAGGCCACTATCTTCACTGATTCCACCAAGGATTGCATGAGTTTATATCTTAACCTTTTAATCATAAACTTCTATATTACTATACCTCTTATACCAAGACCTTGATATAAAGGTATTGAATGTAAATACAGCTTCATCAGCGTGTATGAACTTTATATTATGCTCATAAGACCTCTGCATTTAATCGAATATATAATTTAAATTAGCCTTATAAAATGAAAAATTAAAGTCAATCACTATCTTAATGCGATTGACTGTCTTGTAAGATATTCCATTCTTTTTATATATGTTAGCTATAGATTAAGCAGAGATGTGAAGCTCAGGAAATTGGCGATAAAACATCACAGCTCTCTAGGCCAGAGAGAAATGAGCACAGTATTTAAGAGTCTTATCATTAATAAAATAATCAATATGATGCTGCTAAAATTTTAAGGGTCTCTAGGCTTAGAATTAAGATGCTATCTCTTTAAATCCAATGCTAATAGACAGTGAGACCTAACAGTTGCTGGAAATTTATGGAGAAGCCTTGCAATAGACGTATAATTCAGAACAGGCTTGAGTTATTCACAATATCCATCACATCCATATCGCAACTTAAACAATAAATCTATATACTCACTGTCATAAACAGACCCCAAACCTCGCATATAACCACTTAAAATACTAATATTTAAACATTAAACCCCTACATAAACCCTATTAAAACCCTAATAAAGTATGCACTAATAGTCTACTTTTATCAATCAAAAACTGAATCAAACTACTGAAAAGGTTTTGGGGTTTTGATTGTTCTATTAAACTCATATAAGATATCTTCTATATATTTATAAACCTATTCTATTAGCGTAATTATTTAAGACTTTAAATATATTCTCAAATATTTAATTTTTATTATAATAAAAACTTCGTCTACGAGCTCGCCGGTTTCCAAGCTCCTTCTTTAAATTAAGTGCTAAGATGCATCTTTCTCATCTTTAATTAATGCTATCAAATATTAATCATCTAATGCTACTTTCACCTGAACAACTTAATAGTCTTCATTATATATTAAATAATAAGTAAAAATAATTTAACATGGTTGTAAACTTTTTCAAAGAGATCAAGGTTTCCCAATTTAGGCAGGTTGCTTCGGATGTCTCCAAAGATCTTATCGTCATATTAAATAAAATAATTAAAGGTATATAAGATAAACAGTCTAAAAAATCTTTATTACACGAATTAAAAAATATTTGTAAATTAATGATGGAATTTTAGTGCAACAAATATTATATCTGACAATAAATATTACCTTAATTTATCATAAATATATATAAATATATAAAATAGGGATAAAATTATATTCATTCATTAAAGGGTAATTATGAAGGATTTAAGTAAATAAAAATGAACTTGATTTATAAAAAAAACCTTCCAGATTTATTCTAATAATTATTAATCTATTTAAATTTAAATCAAATAAATTATTGCCATATATAAATAAAAAATATTCTTTTTCGATTTTAGAAGTAGGCAATTTATTTTTAAGTACATCATGAGACATACTACCTGCAAGATTATTAATAAATTTATTAAAAAGTATTTAATTATTGTGCATTTTTTTGGAGAGAAATAGATATGTTTTAAAACTTATTTGATTATTAGATATGGATTTTATTGCATTTCACTTTTTTGAAATCTATTGAGCGAATATAGAAATAATGTTGTATTCTAATTTATATATTAATTTGTGGAAATTGAAATTTTCTAGAAATATTAGCAACTGTCATTCATTGTTTAAGTTGCAATTTTTATGAGAGCATAATCTTAATATCTTCGGTCTACTTAATTAACTCTAGACTTTTTCTGTCATAGTTTGAAGTGAAAAATATGTAATTTCTTACAAAAAATAAATTAATGACCTCTTTGATATCTTACTGTAATGCCATTTTCATCTGAGTCAATCTCATGCTAAGCTCAGTAGTAGTTTTAACAGAGTTTTGCTTAATTGACCCCTTGATATCTTTGATGAATCCTTGCCATTCTTCCCCTCCCTCTGAAGAGTCTGCAACTCTTCTCAAGATAAGATACTTAGGGAAACCCCAATTATCCCCAGTAGCATAGGAATGCATAAGCATTTCTCTCTCAGCAATCATGTCAACCTTTGTTTTGAAAGCTTAAGCTACCAACTTAGTCATGACTCTTTCGTAGGATTCTGAAATCACTGCGACGATGAAATTCATAAAGATTAAGTTTAGCACAAAAACTGCTACTATCCAAATGAACCATGTAAATATGATCAAGTTTGATTTTTGTTCAGCGTAACCATCTAGTTCGAAGTCTCCAGCTGACAGTCTGAAAGACATCATTAGATATCCAAAGTTTCCGAGGCCAGAGTACTGCTCGAGGTCTGATGCTTGGAATAATATTGTAAAAAGAATTCCAAATTAGATTAGCATAATAACAAAGAATGCTAAGAAATACCCAATATCTTATAAAACCCCCTTATTTAAATCCAACTGAATAAAAAGTAATGTAATAATAAGCGTTAAGATAATTACGAAAATTCTAATTATTTTTAAAAAAAATTCTTATCATATCATAATTATAAAACATTAAACTTTACTAAGTAAAATGATTATATTAATTAAGAGATATTGCCCTCGCTCTATCCTTTTGCTATATAATAAATAATTGGATAAATTTCAAAAATCAATTAAAAATTCTTAACTTTTCAATTTTATCCTATTATTTTTACTCCCAAACTTTTTCCACCTTATCTTTTCTTAATAAAATAATGAGGTTTATCACACCTGCCATCATAGATACCAAGAAACTAAAACCATCGTAAATTCTCAAGAAAAAGTTGATTTTTTAAAATGAAAGTATGACCACAAAAATATAGCTGATTGTTACAAAATATTAAGCCGTATTATTGTACTCAAGAATCGTAGTTGGAATAAAAATCACAACTAGCAAGAAATCAAGGACATTCCAAGGATCTTCAAAGTGCCCTTTAGTTAAAGAATATACTCTCAGCTCATAAATTCCAAAGAACATTCACAAACTTAAATCTTATTAAGCTTTATTAAAAAATGAAAAATGAACTTCAATTAAATTTGATAATCATTTTTATTATTATTTAAAAATCTCAAATCTCTTTAACAATTTTGATTTAATACTAATAATGCATTTAAATATTAAACAGTCTTTTTTTTAATTTTTATATAAATTTAATTTCTATCAGATTTTTTAATTAATAGAAAAAGGTAAAATTTATTTTAACAAATTTACTTTTTTACCTATTTTGTTAAAGTAATAAATATTTAAACTTACCTTAAAATATTTAAATTATATTAAATAGAAATTATGGAATTATATTATACACAAGAAGCTGATTATTTTCGTTGGTAAATTATAATTAACAAAATATTAATTCTATTGATAAAGTGATCCAAAGTTATCTATTATCAACTACAACATTATAGTTTTCATCGATTTCCTTGTTATACAAAGAATTAAAGAGGTCAGCTATGAAAAACATCATAAAAGTGATATAAATTCTGAATTATCTTTGGAAAAACATCTTAGTGTAAGTATTCCACTTATGGTTTATGATTCCAAACCCCAAAACCCCTTTGGAGTTTTATAAATGGATTAACGATATAAGTAATCAAAATTTTAATATTTTGAATAAATATTGATTGATAAGAATAATCAAATATGAAAGCATATCTAAACAGAAGATGATTTGTAATTTAAAAATTGTATTAAATTAATCATATTAAAAAATATTCCTTTTACGGTGTTTAACCTAATAAGAGTGATTCATCAAGTTCAAGACCTCCAAAAAAATTGAAGCGTTCAAACTTGGAACATCAAGTCTTAATGATTGTGATTTATCTATATAAAATTTAAGAATAAATATAAATCTAGAAGAAATATAGTTTGAAAGCCATTTGTGGCAGATGATATAATCTTTGCCCTGTTTTTAATTAACTTTTTTTAATAAGCTTTTTTTTAATCACATTTTTTAAATCTATACTTACTGAAAATCAAGAATCTCAAAAATCCATTCATTATTATAGTTCTATAAGGATTTATCACTAATCTTTTTTTTATATTTTTTGGGTGCCTATTTTTGAATTTTTAATTGATTATTTTAGGGAAAATATATTTTTTAGAAAAAAAGAGCATTGTTTTGAATCCTCCTAAATCTTTCAAGAATTATTTGAAGTTTATTAAAAATTATTCAATAAATATTTATGAAAAATACCTGAAAACTTTCAGCAAAAAATTGTCGAAAGACAATAATAATATAACTGTCCCGCGAGAAAATGATCAAAATGTTTGTAATATATAGAAAAATAAATAAAAAATTAAATTAAAATTTAAAATCAATAAAAATGAAAGATCAAAATAACTAGCCTTCAATGGACAAGATCAGGCTTTAAAAATTGTAAATTTTTTAAGTTTTAAACCTAATGATTTTCACGTGCAAAAGATAAGGAGAGGAAAAACATTCAGAATCATTTGACTCCATACTTGAAAAGCTACAAATAAAAATGTAAAATATCTTATAAAATATAAAATTCATCAAATTATTTAATAGGAGACACTTTAATTATAGGTCAAAACTTTGGGGGAAAGTTTCCTGCACTATTTTTTTATAAAAAAAATAAAGGGAAGTATCCTGCACTTAGATTGTTTTTTTATATATTTATTATTAAATTAATTTTATAACAACTATCAACAAATTTGCGGACTAATTTAAATGTTATAATAATCCTTAATTTATTAATAAATATTTGTCGATATCTCTATTAGAATCAAAACCCCAAAACCCTTTCAGTAGTTTGATTGAGTTTTTGATTGATAAAAGTAGACAATTAAGGCATACTTTATTAGGGTTTTAATAGGGTTTATGTAGGGGTTTAAATGTATTGAATATTAGTGTTTATTAGTGGTGTTTTATTTTTACTATTCACTCTAACAATACTTTTGCATCATGAGGCAACTTCCTAAACTTTATTTCTCTTATCCAGCTTACAATTTAGTCAATTTTATGCTCCTCTCTATGGTTAGGCTTAATGATTATCTACTCAGCCATATCTTTCATTTTACCTTTTATCATATTCTAGTCTAAATATTGCTGTATTCTCTGCTTTGAATCTTTCTCTCTCTTACAGCTATAATAATCATTTCTTGGCATATCGCATTCAGCAATAATTGCTGCTAGTGCCCATACATCCCACTTAATATCACCATCTCTCCAGTCCCCCCCTTTCTGGAAAGTATCCAGAGTACCATAAACGTTACCAAGTCCTGAAGGTTCAACTCTTTATGATCTATTGAAATCAATTATTACTACTCTGAGAGGTGAAAAATCAAGCTAAATATTCTCTGGCTTCAAGTCTCTATGAACATACACTAAAGTGTGCAGCTCTTCAATGCCTTTGCAAACATTTGTAAGAATAAGGAGTAGCTACTTTGGAATCCTTTAATCTTAAATGTAGTCTCTTAATGTCATTTAATATAGAGGGAGACGAAAATTAACATGATCTTGAGCAAGGAGAATTGCATCGAGCTTAATTATAAATCTGCACTATCTATCTCTTGACTTCGTAAGTACTTGGTATTCATTGACAAATTCCATTTGATACTTGTCATCGCATTTAAAGTAGTTGAATGGATAAATCTTGTAATCAAACTGCTTATCAGTTATGACCTTTTTCTCAAACTTGTCCTCAAGTATAAGATAACTTTCCTTACATTCTTTAAGGTCAATTACATTTAAAATTGGAAGCTTTAGTGCTTGTATCTTCAGAGTGATTTTAACTATTTCAGAAGCTGGAAGGTTCCTCACTGCTTTAATGAGTTTATTTTCTTTCTTAACTCTTTGTTCCAAGGATTCTAAAGGGTCTCTTGGCTTTCTTTTTTAAGAAAGACCTCACCAATCTCAGGATCTATGACTTCAAACTTCTTGCCATGATGGTTTTATAGGTGAGCAGATTTATATGTGAAGTTCTTCTCACACTCTTCACATAAATGTAATGCTTTTATTTCTTTTTTCTCTTCCTCCTCTTCAACCATTTTTATTGGAACTTCGCATTGAATTTATTAGCTTTGCATTTCTATTTAACAACTGAATTGTTATTCAAAGTCTGAGACCTAAGGTTAGAGAATTTCAGATTCATATTATGTAGAGGTATCACAAGTCTCAATTTTCTTTTAATTCATCAAAGAAAGTTTTTGCTGGCTAATATCAAGCAATGCCGCTTTTCTTAGTATGTTGCCTCTCATCTTATAAGTACTATTAATAATTATACAGGCTGTTTAAATTCTACCTTTATACACAAGTAAGATCATATCCTCAAAGATTTAGAGAGGTTTAATGGGAACAGAGTGCGAGATATTAGTTTTATATTTTTTAACATTAGAGATAATTTATATACTATTCCATCCATTTTATACATTAAAATACACCTAAATTTGTTTTGTAAAGTTAGGTGGTGCTCCTTAATCTGTTCTTGTAAATTTAGGAGGGGAGGTTTTAAAATTTAATTTTTTTAATGCACCACCTAATACGGTTTTGAACTTTAATTTAACCTCCTAATTAAGTTTTAAATAAATTAGGAGCACCACCTAATTAAATAAATTATTATTAGGAGCAATTTAATGGAGAAAATTTGATAAAAATGGAAGTCAAGCTCTGAAACTTGGAAAAAGTTCCTCCATCTTTATCTATTTATCTTATTCAGGTTACCTCCAAGTGGATCTCCCTATTTAGTAGTAAAATTTTAGTAAATTCAGAATGGATATCCATAATTTTAAATTTCATAAACATTTATAGAAACTGGAAGCAAGATGGAATCTATGAATGATGCAATGAAGAGAATTTAATCTCAAGCTTTAAAAAGAAAATTCAGAAGTAAAGAAGATCTTTACAGATACTTGGTATAGCAAGGTAAGATATTACTTATAACTAACTTATTAACTATAGTTGAATTGTTCTTGCCAACTTAGGAGGGAACTAAAATCTTATTCTTAAAAGCCTTACTTAGTGAAGAGAAAAAAGCTTTTAAGTCTAATGAAATTAAGGATGATTGAAATTCCTAACTACCCTGAAATATCAGTGACAAACCTATATGACGATGCTATGAGTGATCCGGACGTAGCTCTCTACCTTCCATCAAAGCTACAGCTCTCTAATAAGTTGCCAGAGAGAAACTTCTTCTTTGGTGTTCTTGCAACTCTGAAACCTGAGTACTTAAATGAAGTTATTTAAGAAGCTCACAAGAAACGATACAGCATCTCTCCTGAAGAAAAAGAGAAGCAAGGTATTAAAATAAGTGATACCTGGCTGTAGCAACTTTAAAAGCATCCTTTCATCTCAAGTAAGCTTAGTCCTCTAACTTTATAGAAAAACCTGGTACTGCTATATACTTGATGAAAGAGCGCAGCAAATTAAAGAGAGAGAAAGTCTCAATTAAAGCATGAATTGAGTAAGAGACTCTTCAAAGATTTTTGAAAGCCAGACGAGATGAACAATACCCCAAAACCCCAATTCATGCTTAGTCTATGAGTTGATAGTGAATTGACACACGTTTATTAATGCGAAAATGCGACTAAGAAACTATTAATAAGGACTATAGTCGAAGACTAGGTTGATTGAGAGTAGTCGTGACTAGTCTGAACATGAAAGTCAGAGTATACAACTACCCTTCACCATTGTTCATTTAGGTGGTTTGTGATTAAGTCTTGATTACTACTATTAACTTTTAAATTTAACTTAACTATTAATCAATCTAATCAACCACAGTTATAATCATTTGTTTTAAACTTAAGATTCATGAACGAGGAACTGTTCGACTAGGCTATCGCTGACAACGATGCTTAGAACTTTGCAAACTTTTACAACCACCAACTAAATCCAGAGTTTCATACTAGCTTCATAAACTTTTAATCAGATACACAAATCAAAGATAACTTACCAGAGTCAAACAACGAGGATGACAAGAGTGCGATTTCAGCACCAGCGACTACTGTGTATTGATGCGCTACCTGCTCCAAGGTTTTTAATAATAAGAGCAATCTCAATCGTCATGTCAAAGAGGTTCACAATAAATCCAAGCAGAGCGACTAAGGATTGTAGAAGCAGGAACAAAAGTCGCAAGGATTTCACTCCGCAATATCTAAAGTAAAAAGAGATTAAATTTAATAATAATAAGAAGACTAGTCGATGGCTAATGAGAGTGATGACTAAGAGGAGGAACTCAAGGAACCTCCAAAGAAGATGTAGAGAGTGAATGCTAAAACAAGCTCGAAGACTAACCCAAAGGTTGATATTGAGATACCTGACACTGAGGATGAAGTGGATGACTCAATCGCAAGGATAAATAAGTACAGAGTCGATGATACTTTTATCATTCCTTGCTTTAAATATCTCTACGACTAAGCGACTAAGCCTAGTCCTCTCTAAAAAATGACTAGTGCTCCTTATGGGACTATGCTTCATGACGGAAGATTCTACAAGCTGTTCGCACTGAGAGGTTTTCTTGAAGAGGAGCTTGAATCAGAGTAGCTGCAAAGGGAGTATGATATAACTAAGACTGCCTTCTAACTCTAACTTCATGGAATCACTTAGTTGGAGATGGTCTTGAAAGGCAGCGATCACATCGCACTCCAGTACCTGATCCCTCAATTCAGTTACGACTACTATATGATGACTAATCGCAGTGCTCATTCGGATCGACTAGTCATGAAGCAAATCATATATGGTTTAAGAGAACTGCATACAATCGGATTCGTACACCACCGACTAAGCTTCAATAACATAGTCCTCAACGACTACCCTATCAAGGCAAGACTAAGGAACTTTGAGAATGCAAGAGTACTCGCATCTAAAAAGTAGATTGAGTATGATGGGTCATTAATGTTTTATCCGACTACAGGAGTCTTCTTTGCTGGTGATCGACTAGTCGATGTCTGCGCCTTAGTCTCAATGATTGTATACCTGTTCATGACTAAAGACTACGACTCTGTCTGGACTACCTAGTCGTAGCTAGTCGAAAATGCAGCAGGATACTCTAAGAAGACTTCAGCTAACGCAGTCATCAAAGATCTTATCAAGCAATTCTATCTCTAACCTTGGACCAGATACTGGTACAGTTTAGCAGAGGTCGAGGAGAAGTTTGATAAGCTTAACTGGCAACCAGAACACAGAGTACTTTATGTTCCCCCCAAAGTCAAGAGACTTATTTGATTCAAACCTAAGATTCATTCAACCGCTGTTTTTTTAGTCTTTAAGTTAATCTTAGTCTCCGACTACCTAGTCGTTTATTATTAATATCGCACTAAGTTAAAATCCCTCCTTACACTCTAATTTTCAATGCACTCTCCTATGCTTTATACTCTTATCATTTACTCTTATTTTCAACTAATACTATCACTCCTGCTGGTATGTTGGTGAGTGTTAATGAAGTGATGTTTGTTACAAGATTCAAAGAATCTTACACCTTGGGTAGTCTCAAAATCTACGACTAGTCAGTCGAAAAATTTATACTTGAGAAAACTAGGTAGTCGAAAAACCTACGACTAGTCTTGATAGTTTATCTAGTCGATTCTTGGATTCATACTTCTCTACTACTCAAAATCAACCTATACTTTCATTCCACTCTTTCAGAGGTAGTCTAGAGCAATGTACAGCTACCTCTATTAATAAAATCAAGATAGGATAGTTACTAATACAAATTGAGTCATTAGAACATCAAAATTATAGAGTGTTAAGCTAGTCGATTTCAAGCTTGTAAAAAGCTAAGTTTGTATAGTTAACTTAGTCTACGACTAGTCTTAGTCGAACCAAGATTTCGAGAGATTTTCTACCTAACCAGCTACTGCTGCTACTAATAATAATGAAAGTATGATTCTAAATTTTGCAGTGTAAGAATCCTCTGGTTACTTGAAAATCCAGCATAAATTGTTGATCGAAGAATCAAGAACGACTAAGACGGATCTGGTGTTTTTGGAAAATTTGTTGTCCATTTATGATTCTGATCGACTAGTTTTTTACTAACCTCAAAAAATCTAAAACCTCTCAAGTCGAGGTCTAAATCTCCAGGAATTTGCAGAGGACCACTGGATTTGATGTTGCTCTTGGTGGACACTCTTTAGCTTGAAAGTTGAGTGATGTTTGTTACAGTCTGAGTAAGGGGATTCAAGAGTTATTTTAGAATCTTTAAAAGACTAGAGAAGTGGTTCAACGACTAGAGGACTAAGATCAGAATAATTTTCGACTAGCTAGTCATTTATTAATATAGTCCGACTACTAAACTAGTCATGGAATCATTCGGGTAGTCGAATCGATTAGTAAGAAGCGAGGAGCTTATGGGTAGATTCAGATCGAAGTAAGACCTCTACAAATACCTAACCACTCACTGTAAGATTCAAGTGCTGTTCCTTACTTTGTATAGTGAACATCTTTCTGCCACCACTGGCTTCGACTAAGGTGGCCTTCCTGAAAACATTACTAAATAATACCAAGAAGTCTCTTAGGTAAAACCAGGTTAATAGAATGGTCGTGCCTCACTACCAAGAGCTCTCAGTCAAGAATCTCTACCATGATGTTATGGGTGATGAAGTCGTATCGCAGCACCTTCCAGAACTTGAGATGAACTCAGGTAAACTACCAGATAGAGACTTTTTCTTTGGTGTTCTGGGAACAGTCAAAGCAGACTACCTAAGGCAAATCATCGACCATGCTAATACTGTGAGGTATAATAAGGGGTAAGACTAGAACGAGACTGATAAGATCGAGATCTCTGACGACTGGTTGGATGAGCTCATGAAGCATCCTTTCGTTTCAAGTAAGATTTCTATGACTAACTTATGTAGAGAAACCTGGCAAGGCTATCTATCTAATGAAGCAGAATGCAAGAACAGTCAGAGAGAAGATAGATCATAAATAGTATGAGTTAGGTAAACGACTAAGCAATCGTATCATACCTCACGACTAAGACTAGAATCGCTTCTCGAACGTGACTAAGAGAAAGAGGATGCCAGACGGCAGTATGCTCATGATGGAACAATAACAGAGAACACCTAACAAGAGCATGATGATAACTGGAATGTGATTTAAATTAAACTAATCATAACTTAATACTCATAATCTGTGTCTCGCCATATTTGGCTTAATTTCTAATGTAGTCTTAGTCGACCGACTAGATCGACTTCTCTATAAGTAATTTGATGTCTAGTCGTAGTCCCTTCAGTAGTATACTTAGCATCTCTTTCTTGTAGCTCTGCTTGATTGTAAAGAAGGTGCTCTCGATTCCATTATACTCAGGGGAGTAAGGGATACTGTATATGGGGATGATATCCAGTCGCTCATACTCCTTCTTTACAAGGATTGACTTGTGTACCTGCAGGTTATCCATGAATATGGCTAGTCGAGGATCCTTATACTTCTCTTTCAACTGCTGCATGAATAGAATGAACTAGTCCTACTTAATTGATCCCTTATTAATAATGTAGTCTTCGATTCCCTTGTCAGTTGATATAGCGCCAAGAAGCGCAAACACTCCGAAGTCATGTCTCTTGTCTGGGAATCTTATATTCTCTCCATAAGGTGCCCAGGTTCTATTGAGGCGAGTTGAGGAAGTGAATACAGTCTCATCAATGAATATGATCTTCGATCCCAGTTGCAGCTCTCTCATATACTTAGTCTTCATTTCGATTTTAAGACTAGCTAGTCTTTGTGGATCGACTAGCTCCACCTCCTTCCTTAGTCGTATGCTCTTGAATCTTACTTAAGCGCTCTTGTATAGTCTCCTCAAGTGAGTGACACTGATTCGCATTTCTGGGAACTACCTGTGGAACATTATACACCTCTCTCTCAAACTCATTCCTGCTTGAGTGTGCAGTGTTTCACTGCTGATGAGGAAGTTAATATGACTAAGGTTGAATTTAATCTCACGACTAGTCTTAGTCGATAACCCATTCCTGAAAAATTACTTCGAATACCTGTGCAGCTTGACAACATTTGTGTATGAGACACCAAAGAACTTTGCTATTGCACTCAGATTCACCAGTGGTCGTAGATTAGATGTTGGATTTCAGTTGCCATATCGTATGAGTAGGAAGGTTTCAAAGTCGATCTGTGGTTTGAGTTTGACTACTCTCATCTAAATGACAAGAGTTAACACTAATAATAATAGAGTGATTTGAATTTGAAACTAGTCATATGATAAGTCTGTTGATATTTGATTCAACTTTAATCATTGCAACTATACTTACCTGCAATGAGTGAAAGCTGTTCCAGTCACCATAAACCACCAATGGTGGAGGGTGTTGATGGTTTGAAGATTCATTATTAGTATTAGTGCTATGTACATTGATAGTCGACCATTCGACTACCTACGACTAAGTCATGATCAATATACTTACAAGACTACCTAGTCATACTAGTCTGCACTTAGTCGCCTCCTTCAATCTTAAGTTTAAGACATATGATTATAACTGTGGTTGATTAGATTGATTAATAGTTAAGTTAAATTTAAAAGTTAATAGTAGTAATCAAGACTTAATCACAAACCATCTAAATGAACAATGGTGAAGGGTAGTTGTATACTCTGACTTTCATGTTCAGACTAGTCACGACTACTCTCAATCAACCTAGTCTTCGACTATAGTCCTTATTAATAGTCGCTTAGTCGCATTTTCGCATTAATAAACGTGTGTCAATTCACTATCAACTCATAGACTAAGCATGAATTGGGGTTTTGTGGTTTTGGGGAATGATGCAGGAGCTGGCACTAAGAGAAGAAACATGGGCCCAAGCAAGCCTTAAGAGGAAGAAAAGAAAGAGAAGCCAAATCCCTTTACGGGCAAATTTAATATGTGAACTTATTCATTCGTTTAAATCTAAAACTTATTTATAAACACAAAATCTCCCTTCTCTTGCGCATACTTTAGCTTTATCATCGCTGACTCTCTTAGCAGCACTCTTAATAAAATCTACTGTATCTATCTTTAAGTCCTGCATCAAGTGATAGAGCAGCAATTTCTTATAATGACCTCAATTCCATTGAACTAAGGGCTGTAAGGAACATTAAATACAGGTGTTATATTTAGCCTTTCATATTCCTTCCTTGAGTCTTTAGTTTTATGAACTGACAAGTTATCAACGAATAGAATAATCTCTTAGTCCGCGTACTTTTCTCTGAGTTATTATTAGAGCTTAATATATTATTCAGTCTTTATAGAACGAGGGTGAATAACATGAGTCTCAATGCCAATATCTACACTTATTCCACCAAAAATAGCATGAGTTTATATCTTAAACTTTTAGTCATAAACTTCTATATTACTATACCTCTTGTACCAAGACCTTGATATAAAGGTATTGAATGTAATTACAGCTTCATCAGCGTGTATAAATTTTATATTATGCTCTTAAGACCTCTGTATTTGATCGAATATATAATTAGTCTTATAAAATGGAACATTAAAGTCAATCACTCTCTTAATGCGATTGACTGTCTTGTAAGATATTCCGTTCTTTTTATATATGTTTGCTATAGATTAAGCAGAGATGTGAAGCTCAGGAAATTGGCGATGAAACATCACAGCCCTCTAGGCTAGAGAGAAATGAGCCCAGTTTTTAAGAGTCTTATCATTTATAAGATAATCGATATGATGCTGCTAAAATTTTAGAGGTCTTTTAGGCATAGAATTAAGCTGCTATCTCTTTAAATTCAATGCTAATAGACAGTGAGACCTCACAGTTGCAGGAGATTTATGGAGTAGCCTTGCTATAGACGTATAATTCAGAACAGGCTTGAGTTATTCACTATATTCATCACATCCATATCGCGACTTAAACAATAAATCTATATACTCACTGTCATAAACATACCCCAAACCTCGCATATACTCAAAAAAAATACTAATATTTAAACATCTAACCCCTACATAAACCCTATTAAAATCCTATTAAAACCCTAATAAAGTATGCACTAATAGTCTACTTTTATCAATCAAAAATTCAATCAAACTACTGAAAGGGTTTTGGTGTTTTGGGGTTTTGATTCTAAGGAATATCTCATTTACTCTGAATACTATTCATTCATCTAAAAACTCTTTGGCATGTATGGCTGGAATTTATCTAATATATATATTTCTTGAGTATTTGGATAATTTACTTGTCCTCAAGTCTATTAGTTATTATCTAAACTAAAGATACTACTCTTTTTATCATACCACAATATCCTCTTAATATTTATTGGGTAAAAAAATATGTGAAAATTTTAAAATATTACATTTAAATAAAAGTGCAGGAAACTTCCCCCCCATAATGCATGTGTTATGTGTAAATTATTCATTTTATTAAAAAATCTAACTATGATTTATGTTTTGAGCTGTAAAACTTGGAAAAATTTCTTTTTAAATATCGAAAAAAATTAATATAAATATCAAATTATAAAAAATTACTAATATAACTACAACAAATAAAGTCCTACCCTATCTAAAAACATTTCTTATGCATATATAATTAAAATAATCTTATAAATAAATTTTTGGGTATTTATTGTTTAGATTGGCAAAGCCTCAAATATTTCCATTTTTTAGCATTAAGAAAGAGTTTTCATTAATCTTAATGGATCTTGTTTCATAGTGTCAGGCATATTTATCAAGAAATACTCGACTGCATGCTAAGGCTCATTTAAATCGTTTTCTCCCACTTCCTTTTCAAGCAATCATTTTTTTAAACTTTAAGATTTAATAATAAAACGTTGCTATTTAAAACAGACCTAATTATTTATTAGACTAATCCGGTATAATTATCTAGAATTTCCCTTGGATCATCAAAGTTGAAGTGCATGATTTTTGTCTCGTCATTGCTGTGAAGTGAAGGGAAAGAGTCGTCATTGATTTGAACGCATGGAAGTGTACTTTCAAAATATTCCTTTAAGTCAAAGTTTTAAAATACTTTTAACTGATAAAATTATATAATGCTTTTCTCAATGAGTGGACAGAGATGCTTATCAATGACAAAGTTGAATACAAATTTGAATCAAATTAAGGATTAAATTTAAGGGTTTAATGTTTTTATGTTTACGAAGAGAATTTTAAAATTCTTAAGATTTTAAAAATACAGGGTTATGCTAGAAATCTACTAGCAAGTTAATTAAAATTTGAGTAGATCTGGTTTGATTTTTTAAGATTGCAATATCGAGAGGAGTAAGCCCTGAAGCATTTTTAAAGAACAAAACTGGAGTGTCATCTTTATGCATAATGAAAAGTCTTTTCATAAACTCTTCTAATACAGGTGGCTTTTAAGCCATTTCATGCAGGAAACTACCGAAATCTGGATAGTAAAACTTTTGTTTTTATTTCTTAATTATTTATTGATAGTTTATCATAATATAAATAGATTAAAACTATTATATAATAGGATAGTACTTGAGATATTAATCCATGGATTTGTATTTTACTTATTGGCAAACAGTTTATTGAGAGGAAGTTTTATCATGATTTATAGTCAAAAGGTCACGATTTTTGAATTTTGTATCTATAAACCCAATCTTTTTATCCTATAAATCTGAGTAAACCTGAGATTAAATAAATAAGGCAAAGTATTATCTTCTATTAATTAGAAATTTAAGATTTTATTTTAATTATAAATATGTACAATCTAAATATTTTACTAATTGAAGTTTAGAATTCGTATCTTCCAGTTTTATAATCATGTTTAACAAGTTAAGATCCAGGTGCGACATGTACCGCATCTAAAAAGCCCGTTGTAGTTGCCCTCTTCGTCCCCAGTCAAGTTGATTTTTAAGTAAGAATCCTCGAAGTATATTCTCAAATGATGATAATTAAATTCCCTCATTTTCTTCAAAACTCTTGGTCGTTTTTACAAACTTTCATGCTATACCTCTATTCTTTGGAATTTATTACCTCTCAGTTGATATACAATTAGAAATAATAGAAATTCATTTTAAAAGTAATACTTGCTTACTAAATACATTAATAATTAGCGAGTCTGATTTTTCAGTTAAAATGAAGATATAATTGTATATAAACATAAATTATAAGGATTCAATTTATTTAATCTTTAATTGTCTATGATCTCAATTATTTCAATACCGTCTTCTAATTAAAGGTCTGTATTATATAAAATATGCAAAAATACATTTTCACATATTATTTTATTAAATTTAAAATGTATTGAAGTCTGAATCTATTCTGAAAGCACGCATATTAGCTGGAATAGTTATACCAAATTACTATTCATGATAAATGCTAAGACTGCCCAAGTTGTAAATTTATATTGATTTAAAGCAAAAGCTTTTTAAAATGATAAAATTAAAGAGTTCAAATATATATACTAGCATGGTATTTATTAGTGTCTAAGATCTAGCAATAACTTATGAAATTTAACTTAAAATTTAGTCGATTAACAAATTTTTAATGTATGATTTAAATTTAATTAATGAACGATTCATTCTTAGTTTTTGATTATTTTTCTTGATGAAATATTGAAAATTTGGGCCAATTTTAATGCTAGATTAATTTAATAATTCAATGTTTAAATTTGAAACATTAATAACTAATATATAAATTTTAATTAATATTTATTCATTTTGCAATATACAAATAGTTAAAAGTAAAATATTAATTGGAAACACTATTAATTTAAAATTTGATCCTTGACATGCACAAAAAAATTGTTACTTATCACTAAATTCTATTTATACATATTTATACAATGAATAATGTTTAAATTATTATTTAAACTACTTTTAAACTTAATTCTCATATTTATTCTCATCAGCAATTTCAAATAAGGTTTGTTCCTTAAAATCAATCTCATAAAGACGGCTTCTTTCGGAAATCATAATATATATTTTTAAGTCTTTATTTGATGGAAAAATAATTTTTCTATAATTATAATATAACCCAAATATAAACAAAATTAGAATTTAATTAAATATGAATGGTTAGGAGTGAAGAATTAATTGAATTTTACAAATAAAATATTATAAAAGAAATAAATTTGGAAAATTAATGATTGCTTAATCTTCATAAAATAATCAAACTAAATTAAAAAAAAACAGAATTTAAGCAATATAAGTTCGAATTTTGCTGCAAAATTAAAAATAACATTTGACATTAAATAATCATTCAAATATTATGAATTGATTCATTTTTATTTGGTAAACAATTAGTCTGTTATATTATTTTGCTTATGTCTCAGAACTTATCCATATAATATTTAATAGTAAATGACTACTCCCCTTATATCTCTAGATTCAAGCAAGTCCTAAACCCTTGACTTTAAATCTTCCATAGAGAGCATGCACTCTATTTTAATTTTCTGAACAGATTAAATCTCATTCATAGTGAAAATCTTTTCAAAAGTCACTTGTTATGGATTTCTTAATGAAAGTAGCCAGAGCTCATTCTTTACTAGGAAGATCATTTCGAGGTAGTCTTGTTCATCTTAATAGTAAAGGTACAAAATAATTATTAATTTTAAAATGTTTCATTTTCTTTTAAACAAATAATACAAATAAAAGGTTTGACTTCAAATGATGGTCGAAATCCATGATAAAGAATAAAATGAATTTAGCACTTAAGCTTATAGCTAAACAATTTAATGAAATTTAATGATAGTGTGTAGTTGATTATCAATTATCATACATAACTCAAGTTAGTTGTAATCCTCAACCTTTCTCTGTGTAAAAACATAAGCTGGCTGTCCGTTTCTTCTAACTCTTAGAACTAAATCATTATCATTTCTCGTTGACTAGTAGATCAATATTTGGTATGATTCCTCGTAGAGTGAATTTAAAATTTGATTTAAAAATAATTATAAAATTGTGCTCTATAATCTCTTCTTATGACTTTTCCACACCATTTTTAAAGTTAGTAGGAATATTTTCTGGACTTATATTTCTTAAGGTGCAGACTGAGCCTCTATAGGGAATTTCAATTTTCCCCATATTCTAGCATAAATTTATTCAAATATATATTTTATAATAAATTCTAATCTTTAAACTCAAAATAAATAATCTATTATATTTAAAGCAATCAATTATAGTTTTCAAGCCCTCAATTTTTTTCATGTTCTCTATTTCATTCTAAACCTCTATAACCATCAATTAAATTTAATAAAAGAATGTATTTTAGCAAAGACGATACTTTTATCAAAATAGGCCTTAAAATGTTGTTTATATTTAAAGAGTTTTTTTCCAGCTTATATTTGTAAAAAAAAATTCTACATATCTAAAGAACAAATTCAGTGACTAAAAGCATTTTTACAATAAACTTTTTATTTTGAGTTGTTGAAGCTACTCTCTTCCATTATGCGATGTTTCAATTTTAGATTTGATTGTAAATTTTATGTAATAAAAGTTTTTTGATAAAATTAATTTGAATTAAATCAGTTGTCAAACATTCTTAAAATACAGGTGGAATATTATAAGAATTAATTATAATATTTTATTAAACAAATTTAAACATAGATTTCTTTATAAGTTTGCTCATAAATTGGAAGAGAGCTTATAGTTAAAAATGACTATATCATACAGTTATGTTATTTTATAAATAAATAAATAAATATTATTTGAGTGAAAATTTAAAAAAAAAGTATGAATTCATAAATTAGTTGAATCAATTAGATTTTTGTCATAGATTTATTATAATGAAACTAATTTAATTTAAATTTAATTAACCCAATTCAAAATTATTAAAACTTCAATAAAACACTCTAAGATAATATTGAGGATTTGAGGATTAGATTAGGTGTAGAATAATAAGGGTGTTCATTTATAATCCACCAAAAGATTTAATATTATGTAAATATCAATATAAATAATATCAATTAATTTTAACATTTCACTACTTTTATACTTAATACAACAAATTTTAACTTTTGATCATTTCTGAGTTTGTTATACTGGCAGTTGTAGAAGTGTTCTATTAATAGGCAAAATTTTTCAGAAAAACATCATCATTACTTTATCAAAGTTTGATCTTCTTTAATTTTAAAGATGCTAAAAAAATTTTTAAATTACTAGTTCCAAAGTAGACGATATTATAGACGTTGAAATCTCACAGTAGTCTCTTCATTTCCTATTATTGGCTTAGCCAATGATTGCATATTTTTGATTTTTATTCTGATTCTCTTCTTTTTTTTATGAATCTAGGAATTATAAGGTTGATATTTTCTAGCAACTAGCTGTTTATGCTAAGGAATAAATCCTCTTTTTAACATCAACAGTTTAATAGAAAATAGAACATAGAGCAATTAACCTTCTAATTTCTAATTAATATATATTGAATATATTTTATTTTTTAATTGCAAGGTCAATATTTTATATACATCTAATTATCTATATCATTTATACTTAATCAATAAAATTTCGAAATATTGATTAGAATAGTTCTATAATTAATTTTCAAAAAATATAAGAGATAAATAATAATTAAATTCATAAATTAATTTATTGGTTTAATCGTTGCCTGAATCTTTAATAAATTAAAAATATTTTAAAATTTAATTAATTTGATGCAAAATAATTTTTTTGGAAATATAAATCAATTTAATAATTAATTTCAAATAATTGATTCGTAACATTTTTAATAAAAAAGCTGTAGCTAATTAAAAATAGAAACTCGCTTAGAAACGTAATTTAATGATATTTAAAAAACTTTCATTAAAAATTAACTCTCCTATATACATAACACAATTAAGATATTTTATTAATGGAAACAACTTAGGTAAGAAAAAAAAAATAATGTAGGTAAGCTAAAATTTTCCAAGGTCAGTTGAAATTTCATCTCATAATTTCCTAAATTCTATGATTTATTTATAAAGAAGTTTTCCTACCACTATTTACTGAATATTTTTACATAATTTTTGAAGTTTATTTAGTAAATTCAATTTGATTTAAATATTAAGATCGTTTTTATGAACTTTCTTTCTATTAGTATGTTATCTGAAAAATTAATTTAAAAAAAACCTTATTTTCAAATTTTTCTACATTTTCTCAATGATTTTTAATGTCTCAATCTAAATATAAGTAGCCTTATGATAAATATTAAAATCCATTTGCAATAAATATGTTTTTTGAGGTATCTTTTACAAAATAGAGTATAATTTCAAACATAATCAGAATTTCAAATATAAATCGAAATCAAACTTTTCTTTCCGTATAACGAGTTCTCACTTTTATACTTACTTTCATATTTAACAAAGATATTATTCTAGCTTCTTCTTATGGTTTAAAATATTTTTTACATTTTGGGTAGATTTCTAAATTTATTCATGAGTTCAAATTATTTAAAATTTTAGAGATTCATTAATGACTAACTATAACATTTTTTTATTATAGAAACTCGTATGTTAAAATTTTTTTAAAAAACATTTATTAAATCTGAAAGTAATTGTATTTTAAAATAATAGAGTTTGATGGCATGATAAATTTCAAATCTCTTCTAAATTTACTAATTAATATAATGATATTGTAGGAATATATTTGATTTGGGAAAAATAAAATAACTTAAATTAAAATAATATGAAATTCATTAATACATTTAAAGGTCAGAGAGTGAAGCGCACGAACAAAGAGCAGGTTTCGATTGGTGATGGTGCAAATGATGTTAATATGATTACTGTTGCACATATTGAGTTTGACTCATTCAGTCGCTGTAGTTGGCCGTTCTGCTAGAAACACTGGCACTTTTAGCTGGTGTCACCACTGTACCTGTCTCAACTGGAACTAAAAAAGAAATGGGTAAGTAAAATAATTTAAAAAAAGATATATTTACCTTGCCATATTTAATAATTTTGGCACCCATATATAATATGACCTTTAAATGTATTAATGATTACCTTGAGTTTGAGTTATTATATATTAGAGATCACATTTTATTATTAATCTCTAATTTTGATTTCTCTATAATCTAATCTAATCTAATAATATGAAATTCGTGGCAGCTAACTTTCTGGAAACCTAGACAATATGGTACTTGTTCGATGGAAAATTCAAATTCAGCAGTACTTTACTACTTGAGGTACCCCTCTATCGCATCTCTGAAGCGAGATTACTCGACTTTAATTTTGGTATTAATATCAACTAAACAAATCACCAAAAATTAAAGTCGAGTTACCTCTCTTCAGAGATGCGATAGAGGGGTACCTCAAGTAGTAAAGTCCTGCTGAATTTTAATTCTCTATCGAACAAGTACCATATTTTATAGGTTTCCAAAAAGTTTACTGCCACAATTTTAATTTATTATATTATTAATTTCCCAAATCAAATGTATTCCTACAATAATATTTTTTCAAAAATTTTTAATATAAGACTTAAAATTAAAAATTGATTCATTTTTAAACAAGCATATTCCCAAATGTTAATCTGATAAATTTGAAATTCATTCTAACTTGACATATATAAATACTCAAAATGATAAAACGGTGAGATATCAAATATTTATTTTACTAATATTTCATTAAAATATGACATTACATATAAAATAGTTAAATGGTACTTTGCTTTAAAAATTCAGAGAAAAATATAAATTTCTAAATAAATCAAATAAATTAGATTTCTTTAAAATTTTAAGAATCTTTGCTGTCCTGTTTCAAATCTTAATCTAAAAATATTTATGAGTTAAAAATTATATATATTTATAAATTTAAAATCAACTTCGAATATATATGAAGTCTAAGTGGAACTCTAGCAGTTTGCAATTTTAAACTCTAAAAATAATTTAAAAAAAAATATAAAATCTTTCTCTATTTTTCATAACTTTTAATAATTCAAGATACCTTGAATTTTAAATGATATCTTGAAAATTATAATTTTATAATTAGGAATCTATTTAACAACAATAATTTAATCTTTAATTTTTTTTAATTTATAAATTAACTATAAATCTATTTTAAATAAATTTAGTTAACTCATTAAAATTTTTCCATAAATTAATAATCTTACTTAATGAAAATAATTTTTTTTAATTGATTATTATCATAAAATATAATAAATTTATGTTTAATTCATAAAATTTCAGACAAATATAAATTCCTAAAGTAAATTATAAAAGTAAAGAATAATTTTATTTTTTTTAAATGAAAGTGGCAGTAGAATCGTTTATCTCAATCATTTCAAAATTATCAATATCAGATCTCTCAACCAAAGATTTTACTTTGTAAGCTAATATTAAACTTTTTACTAAATAAAGTAAAATTTCTAATTTAATTATTCGAAAACTATAAGATTTTATGAACAGGAATTTTAAAAATTAATAAATTACAAATATTGAATATATAAATATGGGTGGTTCCTTATGATCATCAATTCTGTGGATATGAATTGACTTATAACAATAAAAATTAAAAAAATAAATATTATCTATTTTTCATATCGGTTGGGTCGTCTTCTGGAAAAGTCACAAAGTAGTTTCTATGGTATGCTTTGAATTTATCATAAATTAAATTTTATAATATCAAGTATAATTAATGAGATAATCATATTATGAATATAAATTATTTATAATTATTCTCTTTAATCTTATTATAGCTTAATTTAATATATATAAAATTTAAATTTGTAACTAGATAGAACAGTCTTTTATGTGATGTCAGAGTTTTAAACAACCATAAGATCTCCCTCTTGATCTGAAACTTAAATAGTTGTGAAATTATTGTCAAATTTTGTGAATTTTTGGGTTATATTCTTCTATAGGGTGGTAGGGAAAATTAAATGTTTCTTAAGTTTTCAAAAATATAAAACATTAAAATAACTTAAAAAATATTTTAATTTTTGAGCATCTTTTTAAGGAATCTATAGTATTTATGTACTTAAATTTCTATTCTACTTATTTTACTGATAAATAAATATAATAAAAGATTATTAATTGCCCTTTAAAATTTATAATATATAAATTGATTTATATATTTTTTGTCTTTTAGAATAATTTTAAAATTTAGAGAATTTTTTTTATTGTTATTAAGGAGATCTTCACCCACAATTTTGAATCCTTCAAATATAATCCTTGTAATTCAAGTGAATATCCAGGTCCTTCTACACTTATTAAAGCTTCTTGTGCTTCTTGTGTCTTCTATAAGTTTCGTTAGACTTTTTCAATCCAAGAATAAAAAATATATATATTTTCAGTTTAAATTGATGTCAATTTCTTGACTAGTTTTTGGTGTATCAAACTTGAATTTAATTAGAAGCTCATTATTAGCTTCATTTAAAATTAATTAATTTTCGTTTTTGCATTTTTACTTCATCTTCCTAGCATTCGAAAATAAAGCCGATTTAAAATTTAATCATTTTTTAATTAATAGATGTATGAGTTACCTAAGAATCTGATGTCTTTGAAATAATTCAAACTTGTGGTATATGTAACGATAGGATCTTGGCCAAGAAAGAAATCAAAAGTTTTGAAGACTGTCACTTTTTAATCGTTTTAGATGAAGAATATATAATCTCCATTTGGAGAGATCCTGAAAGTTTATACGCGTATACCCTCGGTGCTAAGTTCCTTTTCAAAGAAAAAGAATTAAAAGTTGAATGGGTTTATGAAATATTCAAATTTTATAAATTATATGTCAAAGAGGATTGAGAAGGATGGGAGTTCTCTTTATTGGATGAATAACTTATCTTTAGTGTCTTTTATTAACTGGAAAAGCATTCTTCCGTTTTCCGTAACACAATATGATTAATTAATATTAAAAGTAGTAGTTCTTTTTATAAATTAAATACATATAGCATAAAATTTTAATAATTCTTTTTTAATTAAGTATATATTTATGATTCAACGTTTTTAAGACTTGCTTCAGCTTGAAATAAAGTGTATGGCTATGGTGGTCCATATAGAGGAGCAAGCTGTGAGGTAAATCTTTTGTTTTTCAATTTTTCTAAGTTCTCGTCTTGAAAGGAGACAATTAATATTTTTTAAATTGTAAGATAAATAAGACAAGCATTTTCTCTTGGAGCATAGCAAAAGAGCTATGTAAAAGGGGATCTCTAAGATTCGACATTATTAAATATCTTCTTTAAAGTTTGGATTATAATTGAATATGTAATTCTATTCCTTTCTATAAAGGATATTAAGCATTTAAGTGAAAATATGAAGATTTAATGATTGTTTAAATGAATGTTTTTTTATCATCATGTTTAATATGAAAAGCTAAATTAAGCTCATAATTTTTCCTAAATTTAGGTCTGAAGCTCGCTAAGTCTCTTAGTGAGGTCTTCATTTTAAGAATCAATGTAGCCATTAACTAATTTTATAAAATTAAACAATATAACTCCGTCAAACTTTTTCTTAAGTTCATCTGTCACATGATTGATCTTAAGAGTAAGCTGGTTCCTGTTTCTCATCTGATTTGCCTTAATGGATCTCTTTAAATCCTTTATAAAGCCTTACCACTCTTCGCCATCTTAATCGAGCTATTGTGGTCTTCTCATAACAAGGAATTTGGGGAAGAACTTTAAATTTTCAGGGTTATCTAAGTCCATGTGAATTTCTCTCTCTGCAATCATATCCGCCTTTACTTTGTAAGATTCAGCAACGATTTTCTCCATAACCTTTTCATATGACTCTGAGATAACAGCGATGATAAAGTTCATAAAAGTCAAGTTTAGTACAAATACGGCAAGAATCCAGACGATCCAGGTCACAACAATCATTTTGCTGTCTTAATCTTTGTAATCATCTAATTCAAAGTCTCCTGTTGAAAGTCTGAAAGACATCATCAAGTAGTTGAAAGGACCTAGACCTTTATATTGCTCCAGATATTTGGCTTGGAACAATATTGTAAAGAGAATGCCGAATTCAGTCAAGATTATGACAAAGAATGCAATGAAATACTTAACATCTCTAAATACGCTTGCCATCATAGATACTAAGAAACTGAAACCCTCATAAATTCTTAAGAAGAAGTTAATCTTTTAGAAACTTAGAATGACGATCATGCATTATGCTATAGTTAATGGGATATACCAGAGATTTAAGAAATCAAAAATAACAACTGGCACATAAAGTATGATCAAAGAGAAATCCATATAGTTCCAGGGGTCATCAAAATAGCCAGTTTGCAAGAAGGCTGACTTGATTTCGTAATTTACGAAGTACCCAAGAAGCAGCAAAGCAGATATTTTTAGAGATAGAGTCACAGCAACATTTCTCTCGTCAAGAATAACTTCATTATCATCATTGATGACTTTGTAATAAAGAGAGTAGATAAGATCTGTAACATAGAGCAGTTCAAAGAGGACAAATAATAAGAACTAGAATTTGAAGAAACTTCGTGTATAGGTCTACCATTTGTATCTAATAATTGTCTGAATTACAAAGTTGTCAAATAGCTCAATGTTATCTGATTAACTAAGGGTTCTCATTAATTACTTAGGATCTTTGGTTAAGGTCTCTGGCAAGTTGACAAGATAGTATTCTACAGAGATCTTTTGTCCACTACTTTTTTCCGATGAGTCTACAAGTTATTTTCCATAGCTAAGGACTTCTCTAGGGTCTTAAACCTCGATAAAATAAAATTGATATTTGAAATGGCAATCTTGTCTTGAGTGTGAAACGCTTCAAAATCGTCATGCTTGATCAAACTTATAGAGATCGGATCTTCAAAATATTCCTTCATATCTATATTCTTTTCGATGAGATAGCAAAGATGTGGGTCTATAATGTAATTGAAGATAATTTTGTCTTAGAATTTCTCAATCATATAAACTTAAACTTATATTGCTTTTGTTGCATTTGCTTCTATGGCAATGTCCAAAGGAGTCTTTGCTGTAACAGGGTGCTTGAAAAATAGTATTGGAATATTATCTTTGTTCATTAACTAAAGTGTCTTGAAAAGCTCTTCAAGAACTTGATTTTTTAATGCTATTTGATGGAAGAAACTGCCAAGACCATAATAGTAAGTCAAATAACTCTTGGGAATTTTCTTTTTAAAACTTTGAATCAACTCTTAAGTTGACTAGATCTGACATTCAAGAATTTCTTTGTAATCTTAGATAAAATATAAAGTTAATTTATTCTTCATGAGAATAGTGAATGTTTAAGAATCCACAAGAGTTTTATTCCATATCAAAATCAAAATTAGCCTGCCCTTCATCATCATGTGTTCTGACCGACACCCGACCCCCCCCCGTACCCTCCTTCTTGGTAGCACCCCCCTTCTTGGTAGTACCCCCCGACCCCCTTCTTGGTAGTACCCCCCGACCCCCCCCGTACCCCCCTAAAATATTCTATTTTATATCAAATTTTTTATCCTTAGGGTCTAAATCGATTTCCTTCTTGACATCTTGACATTATAAATTTTATGTTTTTATATATAAAATTTAATAATTTTATCAAAATTTTTAAATTCTATATTAATGCCTTAAATGATTTGATTTTTAAGTTTTGACAAGTTTCACAATATTTTACAACATATTTTTCATATCTTTGTGAAAAATATCTAAAAAACAATTTTCCATTAAAAATAATAAAATTTAAGTTATAATTAATTTTTATTGACTACCATACACAAATTTTATTTAAAAATTTTTTCCGCTTAATTCAACTTCATTCGACTTAATTCTTAGAAAAGTATGATTAATTTTTCAAATTTCAAAATTTTCAATACTTTGTATTTGTTAATGAAAAAAATTCAAAATTTTGAAATTTGAAAAAATTAATCATACTTTTCTAAGAATTAAGTCGAATGAAGTTGAATTAAGCGGAAAAAATTTTTAAATAAAATTTGTGTATGGTAGTCAATAAAAATTAATTATAACTTAAATTTTATTATTTTTAATGGAAAATTGTTTTTTAGATATTTTTCACAAAGATATGAAAAATATGTTGTAAAATATTGTGAAACTTGTCAAAACTTAAAAATCAAATCATTTAAGGCATTAATATAGAATTTAAAAATTTTGATAAAATTATTAAATTTTATATATAAAAACATAAAATTTATGATGTAGAGATGTCAAGAAGGAAATTGATTTAGACCCTGAGAATAAAAATTTGAAAAAAAAGGATATTTTAGGAGGAAGAGGAGGTAGGGGGAACGACAAAGAAGGGGGGGTACTACCAAGAAGGGGGTGCTACCTAGAAGGAGGGTACGGGGGGAGGTCGGATGTCGTTCAGAACAATCATGAATCATTATATAATTTCAAGGCTATAAGAATTTTATATAAAGTTTCATATGCTTAAAAATATTTAGAATGTCAATTATTTCAGCATAAGGATCGACATGACTAAAGATAGTCAATGCACTATGCTAATATTTAGAGGTAAATTGGTCTCTATATATGGCTATATCCACAATTTCGTCTGGTTTTACAATTCTGATAGTGATTGCCTAAGTTTTTGGGCATGTAGAAACAACCAAATCTCCAAGCTTCTCGCCATACTAAATATTTTGTGGAAATGCTGAATTTTCAACTCTTTGCGAGATATTATGCAAATTTACGGCTTAAAAACAATCATAAGCAGAATAAGCAATAACAGTAAAGTTTAATTTAGAATAAAATCCTAAAAGATTTATTCTTTTATAAGTTTACCAACTAGAGTTGTTTTTTACAGTTCACCTTATAGTACATTTTAAATTATAAAAAAAGAAATATAATTTCACCATTGATTTGATATAGCCTCTCAAATGTTTATGCACTGTACACTTCCCCATATGTAAATTCTTTATCAACCCCAAAATAGTATTCGTTTGAAAAGAATAAGTGCTTAAAGAGAGTCCTTTTTGGTGGTTCCTCAGATTATGAAAATTCTTCTTCGTTTTAATTTATAGGGTTTAAAGTTTTTTAGTTTTGTTCTAACAAGTATAATATAATATGACAATTAATTATATTATTTCACATTTAATTATAGTCATTCTTGTGTTCCTCAGTCATGTGTAGTAATTCGTTACAGATTATACTTCCTCTATTTATGTAGGCTATTGATACTTAGTTCATAATATTTAATTTAATTAATAACTTTTAGTTAATGGATTAGAATGGCCAAATTAATTAATTTAAAGAATCTATTTAAAGTTAATATAAACAGCAGTGAAATAAATTAAGTCTCAGAAAAAAATCTTCTAAAAATTTAATGAAAATATTGCTCCTTTTTTTAAAAATGAATTATGTCCAATTATTCCAATTTTAAGATTTTGTCAAACTCCCTGCCCTTAATTTATATGTAAATATATATCACTTAAACCATCGTGAAAAAGGTTTCTCATAAATTATAAAGCCTGAGCGAGAAATGCAACCTAAAAGTTAATAAATTTATAATCAAAATAGAAGATTTCAACAAAGACTTCATTAAAAAGCAATAAAATAGCTAAAAGATTAGGACATGTCTCTCCTTTTTTTTAATTATAATAGTTAATTTTTTACTCATTAGTAATCTATAATAATTTAAATATACTAGATTTTTGAATAGTTTTATTTGTCGAAAAATCCGAAAAATAAACTCAAATATATGATCTTCTTATCTCATAACTTTCTAATTTATTTAATTTTTACTGAGTATAATTTAAATAATAACTTAATAATAATTTCATCTCTAAATGTTAAGCAAATGTAATCTCCTTCTTAACGAAACTTTAAGTGAGTGTATTCTTTTTCTTAAGACTAATAGAATCCTATGATACATTTTGACTCTTATTAAGTGACTATGAAATAAAAATAGTAAAAATATTCCATATTTTAGATTTGAGATAATTTTTATCATGAATTTTGCAGATTTCCGTTAACTTCATTCTATTGAATTGAGTCATTAACATCCTCTTCACTCTCTTAAGTTATTTTTATGCAAATGGGGGGTTAGCAAAGAGTTCTAAATTTCGTTTAGGTCTTTTCTGGAAGTTCAGCTAGTTTTCTTATTTTTACTTAATTGAATGTATCAATAGACAGTAGCATCAATTTATTAAGAATTAAATTTCAAAAATTCAAAATTCATCAAGTCTTTATTCACGAGATAGACTAATTCAATTATACCATTTGTATATAAGTTTAATTTTTATTAAATTCAATCTATTATTTTTTTATTTTTTTAAAAAAAATTGTATCCTTAAAAAAGATTCTCTAGCTTAATTAATTTTTTAAAATTCACTTGAACTAAAAATTTTCTTTTTATTATAATTTTAATAATTATTAATTTGAATTGTTCACTCTCAAAATTGTGAAGTTTTGTAAATTTATTATCAAAGTGCAAGCCCAAACAACATTAATTTTAAGTATTATCTTCTGAGTTATAAAACTTTAGTGAATTAAATAATACATTTCAAATTAGAATACTTATTTTATTTCATGTGTTGATTTTATCAGTCCAAATTTATTTCTGAATTTGCTACTGAGGCTTGATTTTACAAATAAAATAGTTTATTTGGGGTGAATTATATTGTTTTTTGATTTCACAACCATTTTTCCAGACATCAAGTATCTTTAAAAGCACAGTGGCCCTAAAGCACTATCATCTTATGCTCTAAAGCCCAAAAATGCCTAGATTTAAGGTAAAAACCTAAGAGTCTAGTCTAAGTTCTTAAGGGGCGTGTTTAATAACACTTATTCTCTCACGATATATTCTTTTAACTTCATACTTTTTAATCAATTTTATAAAGAAAGTCAAATTAATTCAGAAAAAAGGTTTAATGTAAGATTAGTTTATAAATTCAAGCTATAGACGGAGAGTAGTACTATATGAGACTATCTTTTAAACTTAAATTTTTAGATTTAACCTGTATATTTTAATAAATAAGGTCTAAGAGGTTAACCGTAAAATGCAATATTTTCTTAGTCAGCATAGAGAATGGTAATCGAGGGGTCTTGATCAGCAGAGAGGACAGCATTAGTGAAATTTGAGTCTTATAAAGTATCGAATTGAGCCAAATACTTGAAGTCTTTCATTTAACCATTTGTGTCCTGAAGAATCTCAACTTAACAAATAATAATAATGAGAGCAACATCCATTTAATTACTTTGGTTTTAAAATGTTTTAATTATATTTTTTTCATAAACTTAACTCTAGTTATGTTTTTATCTTAGAAGCAACCCATTTTGATTATTTATTTTCAATTATATTTTTTAAAACAGTGAATTTAACTAATTTATTGAAACAAAGTTTACTATTTAGCATATAATTTAATTTTTTATATTTTGATAATGTAAAATCTAGTAATTTGTGACATTTAAGCTTTTCTAATCAATTTTAACAAAATTTGTCAAGCCATCAAAGTTTAATACGATTAGAGTCTCAGAAATTAATTGTTTTGCATGATTAGAAAGTTCAATAGTTTTTTAATAATCTTCAGGGGAAGTTTTGAAAACGAACTATCTAAGCTAGCTTTAAGAAACTGGTACTCCCTTATCTAAGCCTCTAAAAATAAATTATCAATGCTAAAATGAAAGTATACTTTTAAACATAGGTTTATTTGGAGTTTTAGGGAAAATAAGAGCTTTTAATATTCCATTGCTAATTTTGAGCTCAGCATGTTCAAATTCGCCTTATTGCTTGTTTTCTTTCATAACTTTAACTAATTCACTTTTAGCATTATTACCTGAATCATATTTATTTTTAATAAATAAATGCATGTCTCAGACCTTACAGTCAATAGACTAGTCTATTGCTTATTCTGGCATGTTAGAATGTTCAAAATCAAGTTTTCGATAATTTTTGAGCCTGGTAAAAAGCCCGAAACATTCCAAGGTGCTGTTGTGTGTGCATCTTTTAAAGGCAGGGGATACAAATACCGGAGTTAGTTTGACTTTAAATTAGTAGCACATGACCACTCACAGAAAAAATCTGGAGTGGATACAATGATGACAGGAACGCGAGTTTGTAATTTTCGAATTCGACGGTCATTACGACTGATGCTTATTCAAAGTAAGTCAGGAAGAAGACTAGCGTTTTACATTATTTTCCCTAGATTTAGATTTTCTGATCAATTTACTAACTAACAGACAAAATAAATAAGAATTTCGTATTTATTAATAATAAATATATAAAGTTAATGCATTATAAACAAATAATTTAGATTTTATAATCTATTTATCCATTATACTTATTAATTTACTTAAATAAAATCAATGTTTTTCTTTATTATTGCCATATATTTGTAATCATTTAGTTAAAATATACAATTTTCTTGCATTTTTAACTGCATTTATATTTGAGCAATATTAAGCTGTTTGAAGTTTAATATAAATTATTTTTATATTTTAAAGTCAATAATGACTGTGGAATCTTAATCATTTGGTCCTCTCTGCAATTCCGCTTCCATTGAAAAGTCAAAGTAAATAAGCATTGAAGAGTTCTTTGTAAAATTCAAGTATAAATTAAATATTGTATTTTTAAAGCAACAATTATGATTAAAACTAATTATTGATATGAAATTAAACTAAAGTATAAATTGATTAAGGTTTATCTGTGTCAATAAGAGATTCTACTTCAAATGCAATCTCAGTCCCGGAGATAGCATTAAAAACATAAAATTTAAATGTATAAGATCTAACTCAAATTTGGAGTTGAAATTATTAAATCATTATATTTTACAGTATAGATTTGTTAAAGTGATTGGTTTAATTCAAAAGATGTGAATTTAACAAGTGGCTTAGGTTCAATATTAAAATTAAAACATATGTGGCTAAATTTTAATGTTCAAATCCTTTTGTACCCTCACCAATAAATTGTCTGAAAAAGCCATTCAATTTGAACAAATCAAGCTCACATTCAATTAAATTAATGGATAATTTATATGTTTAAAGTTAATAATTTCGATTAATTTAATTATAATTCACCTCTCTGGTTCTTTTCTTAAGATCTAAATAAGACATAAACCACTTTGATTAAAAAAGTAAAATAAAAGTTAATTGACTATAATGTCTTATATTTTAGGAGTTAATAAGATTTTTCAAATGATTAGATTGAAAACTGTTAAAAAGATTAAGTTATTTATAGAACTATTTTGAAATCCTTTTTTTCTCTGAATATATTTTATAAAAATTTGAATAGTTTTTTTTATCTGTATCGAACATTTTTCCATCACTTTTTTTTCTTCAAGGTTAATTATCTTAACTTATTTTCTAAATTTATCAATCTTAATTTTGTATAATTTAATAGGTTTTACTTTCCGCAGAATGATACATCGAATTTGTTATCGTCATATATAGAGGGCAATGGTACATCATTAATTGCTGGAGTTATTGAAATTTTATTTTAGATAAAAAAGCAATTAGTACTATATAAATGAGTGTCAAATGTTTCAAGGTTAACTTATCTAAATCTGAACTTTTTCTGATTTTAGTTTTCATCGAAATAGATCATGTACAGATTCTTGCCCAAAGCATCAATCAAAACCCCAAAACCCCTTAGTGAGGTTTATAAGTGCTTTGATTTGAAGGGTATTGTTGGGGTCTTATTGGAGTTAGTAGAGAAACGCAGGTTTTTTGTGAATTTAATGAATATTTAATGAGTATTATTGTATATAATCCAAACAAATTTTATCTGCTTATCTTTGTGGTACCTCTTGAATCTAGCTCTCTTGAGTGCTTCATGTATGTCTTCTAGCGATTATCTTGGATAAGCTGGAGCTCTCACGAATATCATCTCTACAAGCTTCTTAATTTCATTGCAGACATCTTCCTGTTGTATATGTTTAGAAGCCAAAATTATTGATTATTTTTCGTGCTTTGTTCCAAAGTAAGACATACTTTCCATATCGCACTCTAAGATTATGGCAGCAACTGCCATTAAACAGAGCCATTAGTCCACTTCTCCCTGATTGGAAAGTATCCTGGAGTGCCAAGCACCTTAGCCAAAGTCACAATTTCTTATCTTATAACTCTATTGAAATCAATGACTACAATTTCTAAAGGACAGAGATTTAACATAACATTTTCAGGCTTCAAATCTCTATGTACATACCCAAGTTCATGGAGCACTTAAACACCCTTAATCATTTCTGACAGCATCTCATTTAAATCATATGGGTATCTATTATGATAGAGATACTCTCTCAAAGTCATTTCAAACATTTTCAGTCATAATGCAAAAAAGCCATGCCCAAGAATAACTCCATCAAGTCTAAGCAAGTTCTTAAACTATTTTTTCTAAGCCTCCCTCAGTATTATGTATTCATTTGCAAATTCATTTTGATACTGCTCATTTTTAATGAGATACTTGAAAGGATATACTTTGTAAGCATACTCATCAACCACTATAAGCTTAGCCTTGCATGGCAAATCAAAATGCAAGTAATTTTCAATACAGCTATCAATATCAATTGCATTCAATGCAGGTATAAACATAGCTCACTCTTAAAGACATGCTATAAGAGTACCATTTGCTGGCTGATTCATTGATTCAAAACGCTTCTGCCTCTCACCCTCTCCTCCTGTTCTCTATATGACTCAAGAGAGTTATTTTTTCTTTTAGCAGGTATAAGCTTTTAAGTTTATTAATCTTTAATCAGGAATTCACTAAGTGGTACTTTTGCATATGCCTCTTTACTTTAGCTGAGTGAGTATAAGACTTCATGCATGTTGTGCAGTAATACCTACCATCTACTTTATCATGCTTAATAGATCTTAGCTCTACCAGAGTGTACCTCTTTGATATGCCTCTTCAAGCTAGACTCAGTTGAGAAGAAATTTCAGCAGTCTTCACATTAAAATGTTTTAATTTTTTATATTGGTTGCTGTTCCTTATCTTCCTCAACCAATTCAACTTATGTTTAAACTCCCATCTCAGCACTCTACTTCTTGTTATAAACTTAAATTTTAAAGACCTCAGCTTCAAACTCTAGAGCTCTTAGCTCAACCTCCTTCTCAATATAAATTTCTGGTTTCTTGGAGTAGCCAAAGTTGAGCAATTATTAACCTGTTCCTAGAGAAACTACCTTACGATTTAGGTTAACCGCAATGTTTAAATTCAAATTTAAATTTCTATTATAAAGCTCTAATAACTATTCTGGCTATAGTCACTCTGTATAGGAGTTGATACGACAACAATTAC
>ARYC01007713.1:0-10863 GCA_000711775.1 Oxytricha trifallax
ATAAATATTGGCTATAGTCTAAGGAGAGATACGCATGTCAGGAAACCTGCAATGAAACATCACAGCTCGCTAGTCTAATGGAAAGTGTGCCCAATACTTCAAAGGCTTAGAGTCGCAGAGGAAGTCAATATGAGCCTGAGAGAACTTTTATTTTCTTGAAGGATGCGTTCAACAACCAGAATTAAATGCTAAACAGCTAGCAAGCAGTGATACCTAACAGTTGAGGCACTCTTGCTAATAACTTTGCTATAGCTGCATAATTTAGTACAGGTCTGGCTTAGTCTATATTAATACACGTACCATACCTAAGCTAAAGCAGTAAATCTAAATATTACTCATCATAAATAGACCTAAATTACGCTAATTTCTATTTCTCATTTTGCAAATTGGCCTATTTCTCTACTAACCCCAATAAGACCCCAACTATACCCTACAAATCAAAGCACTTATAAACCTCACTAAGGGGTTTTGGGGTTTTGAATCTCATAGTTTAAAAGTTTAATTGCATTTTATTTGATAAAATTACCTCATTTTGATATTTTTACTATGAATTATATACAAATTGGACTTAACAATGAGTTTCTTTGGTAGAAAGAACAGTAGAGGCCTCCCTCCTGGTGACGCTGATAAGAAAAAGACTGATACTTTCGCAAATCCAGCTCTCAAACAAATAAATAGTTTCTTCAATAGAGAACTTAAGCTTAGTTTCTTTGAAGTGACCAAGTTTTTTTATCAGACGTCAGTAAATCTACTTTTAAGGTTATTTTCAATAAACAGTCATATAGGATCATTAGCAATAGTATTAACTTAAATTTTTCAAACTAGAAATACGTCAATTATTTTTATAAAGAGGGTGCAAATGGAGAACTTAAAAGAGCAAACATTTCATAAATTAAGAATACTGATGCGATAACTTCTTCGGACAAAATCAACAACCTGCTTGAAGTTGCTATGCTCTAAGATATAACCATGCATTGTGTTTTATTTTATGCTATTAAAATTCATTTTCCTTTTAATTCTAATGATCAAAATAGCACATAAATACCTTCTACAACTTTATAGTGGCAAACATCACTTAGATCATTAGTCACCCTTAATTACTCTCAATTTAAGACTTCTTGACTAAGTAGTGGACACACATGATTCCTAGTGAATAGGCAAATGTTGATTAAAGATTTAGGAGGGGATCATTCTTGGATTGTATATTTTAATATTTAGTTTTACAAATTTATATATATTTGTTCATAAAAAATAATTATTGAAGGAATAGAAATACATCTTATAAAAGTGTTCAGATAAGATCTATTTATACTGAGAAACACATTATATTAATAAACATTAATGTATTGGAAAATTAATAATTTAAAGAAGGAAAAAATGAGAGTCGGTGTCAAATGCCATATTAAAAAGTAAGAAACAACAATTGTAAAAAATATTAAAACCATTTATGCCATGAAATATCTCTAAATATTTTTAAAATCAAAACACAGTTAAAATTTCTCCTCTTATGGGTCCTAGACTTACTTTGTTTCTCCTAATGATGAGATTGATTAGTTTTTATAGAACTTAATCTTCACTAATAGTTAACAATAATTATATTTACTCTTTTAATAGTAAATAAAGAGATAATACTGATTTTACATTCATAAAAATAGTATCTATGATTGTATCATCATGTATAAGGGCAAGTTTATAAGAAGAAAATAAATTTGGTTATTTAATAAAATTTTATTTTTGGAATTCCAATAGGAAATTTTAATATAATTTTCTTAATTCACTAAGTATGTTCAATGTGAAGACTGAAGTACTATAACCACTTAGATAAAATATTCTTTGAAAAAACTAAGCTCTTTGAGAAGTAAGATGTGCTTTAGATTCAGAGAAATGTAGATACTAGGAATTACAGACAATATGGTGACTCAACTATAAGAACGCTTTTCATGATTGAGGATAGGGCACTAATGAACCATTAGATTTATAATTGTAATAAAAAAAGATTTATACTAATGAGAATAATTATTAATTTATAAGTACTGATAAAATTATTAGATTTGGGTTTCTGAAAATGGAAACAGAATTACCAAGTTAGTAGATTAAATACTTATTGCTTATGAATGGTAACTTATTGATATAATAATGGGAAAATAATTTATCAATCCTTTAAAATTCCATTATAAAATAATTAATTATTCTTGAATATATCTTAAGTAAATACTTAATATAATGTTAATTTTCATAATTAAAAGTTAATTCTCCGCATCTGCATAGTTTAGTAAACTATTGCTTCTGAGTCCTTCACTCAAGCCAATCTCAGCAAATTGTTTCTCAAATTGCAATTTAGATTTAAGTTCAAAAGTTTAGCCAGCCCCAGTAGATGAGACATTTTTCTGCAATATCATATTGAACACAATGATTTTAATTTGCGATTCTACAACGAAATGAATCTCTTTCTTGAGGGAACCTTCGTTTGACACACAATGCAGAGCTTTAATATCATTCATAAGATCCTTCCCCAGCTTCACAGGTTGAACTTGCTAACACGTCTATGTAATCAACTTGTATTTCAATTGTTTAACTAGATGGGATCTCCTCTTGAATAGTTTAAATTATTTTATAGCTAAGGTTTGAAATAGCTCTAAATAAAATTATATAGCATCAATTCTATGAACTCCATGAGCACTACCAGGGGATCTGAACTGCATCTCTTGCTTTTTCTTGCATCTTTAAAAGTTTCATGTTTGAAGTACTCATGGTTAAGATACTTTCAATTTTCAATTAAGCCCAAAAGATTTTGTCTTAGAAGACTACTAGAAGTTATTTTGATCCACATAAACTGACTCGTCATGTATAATTTTAAATAATGAAATAAACAATCAGCATTTCTTAGTTATTTGTTTAATAATTTGACATAATTATACTCCATTTATGTTACTTTCATTAAAAAAATGGATGATTAATATGAATCTTTGCTGAGTCAAGAAAAAGTTATTATGTTTTTCTTTTAAAAATATTTTTAATTAATAAATATATTCAAAGTGACATTAATTACTCAGTTAAGCATATTTAGGGGTAAATTTTTTCAAAAATTTAAAAGCAATATGAAATACATAAAAATTAAAAATCATTAATCATACAGAAAAATATCAGTTTATCTTTTGAGCAGATATTAATTTATTATATTATGGATCTTTTAATTTTTTTAAAAAAAAGGCAAAAATATTCAAATCAATCAATTAATATTTATTTATATATTTTTTTATATTGTTTAAGATTATAGTTACTATTTTATGACTAATTGAATAGTTGGATTGTAGTGAGACAGCAATTAGTCTTTATAAAGTTTTATTACATTACTTTTTTATGATCAAATACAAATTAATATTTAATAAATCATTATGATAACTAAAAACTCTCTAAATACAAAAAGAAAGAGAATATTTATTGATTTTAAATTCTTTGATTATTTGTTTTTTAATATCAGGAGTATTTATATGTAATAAGTTATATCAATATATTGATATTAATAATATTTCTAAAATTTTTTAAGAAAAAAAATTGATCTGACCTTGAAGGAGACGGGAATCATATATATTAAATTTGTCTACATCAATGAAAAATATTAATTAATAGCTTAAATAGAAAAGTAGAGGAACAAAAACAATTCAATATTTGACTTAATTAATTAAATTTATTTAGGGTAGTCATACAAATATTATATTTATATTATTTATTCAATTTAAATAGAGATTTTTTTATTTTAATTTTTATTTAGGTTGGTAAGTATATTAATATATTGTTTTAAAACGAATAATCTTGATCAGATAACTATTTACTAAAATATAGTAGTAATTTGTACTTACCTTGATGTACAACTTAGAATATCTTTTATTTTTTCTGCCACTGTTGAATAAGATACTTGCCTCTGTAGAACTTTTTTAATTTTTCTCCCATGATTTTGAATACGACCACAACGTATTCATCCTCAATTGAGGTCATTGGAAGGACATAAGCGTCAATCAATGCACTTATAAATTGATTCTAAAATTATTCAAATTTAGAAGTTGAAGAAAATTTAAATATGGTTTGATAGATTCCTTGTAAATTTTTGAAAAAAGCAGATAAAACGACGACTATTTTGACTAATATTTCCTGTAACTTACAGAAGACATTAGTTTTCTAAGTGATACTATCTAAGAATTGCTCTGGAGTTGAGTATAGAGGTTAATCTTTAATAGGGAGATGACACACAGTCGATAACCTTAAGTTTTTGCCTAGATTTTTAAACATTTTTGTGTTGGTTGTGTTGGTACAAATTTATCTTTAAAGCTAAGTTAATTAACTATATTATAGTTTAATGAAAATGTGATATAAAGCAAGTGAATAAAAAGAAAAGATGTTTCTTTTCAAATTACATTATATATTATTAGATTTAAATCTTATATAGAGAGGACCTTAAGGATTATTGAAATTTGGTAAGTAGTTTATGATTTAGAAGTTTTTAAGTTTTATTGAAATTAAAACTGAGAATACGATCTTAAACAATATTTTGTGTCACCATCTTAAGAAGACTTGTTCAACATGACTGTACACTCTGTTTATTTAAATATTATATATCATTTTATTTTTTATGGAAATATTTTAAACTGTTAAGATTGATTGACTCCCCTTTAATAATGCAATCACCACTAAAATACCCAAATAAACATGCTGGACAACAGCCACAACCCAAACATTAATTCCTTCTTTCATTTTATCAGCAGGTTCAAATTTAACATTACATCCACGACTGAGAAAAACTTTGGATCCATGTTAAATGTTCTTAGCACTTCTTATTGTTTTTTTAGTTAAATAATTATCTCTATAATATTCCATCTCAGTTACATCAAGCTTGTAAAATTTACCATTTAAGATTGCGAAATCTTTAGTTGCTTTTTGAAGAGTCTTGTACTCTGAACCTATGCCATCACCTAGATTTAAAGTCAAAGTCCTGCCGTCTTGTAGAGTTTTCATAAACAAAACCCAGAAATAAGCTGTACCATAGTTAAAGTTACCTCTTCCAATATCGATCATCATTTAGCATTGAGAGCCTTAGCATCTAAACTCCTTTCCATTTGAGTTGTAAGAACCTTTAACTGATACTGGTCTCTTTTTAGTAGCAAAGAAATTTCTCATATCCTTTGATAATGGAGTTGCCCAGATACCACCTTAGTTTTCTTGATAGTCAAACTTAAGATTCATTTTGAGATCAGGATTACTTGATACTTACTTAACTTCATAATCTTTGGTAGAACCAGTTTTAAAAGCAATTGTGATATTCATAGCTTTTGAAGCTAGTTCAACTTTTTCGCCTAGAGCAAGATAATCTCTTTTGTATTTTGGACAATCAAAGATAACTTCAGCTCTTTTAAGTGTTTTTGACAGATTTTCTTTCTCAAAGACTATTAAGGAAGATGTTGGACAAACCAGACCTAAGGAAATATCTACTAAATTGAACTGAATAACGTGAGTAGGGGTTTGAATTAGGAAGTAATCCCAAGTTCTTTATTTAAGTGCATTCAATTGTGGAATTGATAATGATAGAGGAGCAGCGTGTTAATGATTGACGAAAATATCCTTGTCAATGTCAACTCCCCAGCCATTTAATAGCATAGTACCCTTGTCCTCATCTATTAACTTCAATTTGTCACTTTGAGGTTATCTTTATTCCAGTTATTGTTGAGTCACACCAAGCTCAGTTGGTTTATATTCATTAAACCTAGACATGTAGTATAACAAATTTTTAAAGCATAGTAAAATATCTTCTTATAATCATAAAGAAACTTTAATGATATTTTGGTTTTTCAATTTAATAAAATAATATTTTCGCAATAATCTAATCCCATTAGAGAAATTGGCACAATAAGTGCCCACATAAAAATAGTTCTCATTTCTTTTTGAATATTAAATTTATTAAAATTTATTGAATATAAAATAGATATTAATCAAAAGATATTTTAGAATCTTGATTTAATCCTTCGCTTATGAAGCATTATTTATGAATAACAAGATATTGCTAATATTAATAAAACTGATTATTGTAAATTTTATTAAAAGTTAAACAGTTAAACTATAATAAATTAAATATGCATGCTTAAGAGTAACACAATACTTTTTAAATGGCTACTTTACAACAATACAGACATCATGATTTGACTTAGAGTTAGTAATAGGATCAATCTTATCCATATTATTGTAGGAATACATTTGAATAAAGAAATTGTAACTAATTATTCAAATTATAAAAAGTTAAAGTTGAACAACATATGCAATCTTGGGCTCTTTCGAAAGAGAAAATTCAATTATCTGGATTTTATTGTTTACGGTACTATTTAATCATTTATTATTGCTTCAATTCAAATTGATTTTAATCTACGCTTCTAAATTAAATTCAATACACTTCGACCTTCAATTAAAATCAAGTTAATAGCGCCAAAAATGCGATAAAATAGCACCGCCATTAATTGATACCAGATAATTTTATTTTCTCTATCGAATGAGCCGAAGAATGTTTAAATAAACGAACTTTAATTGCCACTAAATTATTTATTATTTATTAATTTAATTATAATTCTAATTTTTCAAAATCGAATGTATTCTTACAATAATAAAACATGTAGGCTTTACACAATATTCAATCTCTTTAGTAGCATTAATAGATTCCGCATAATTTCTAATAAACTCCCTAAAGCTTTCAAAACCATTATTAAAAATAAGACCAACAATAAATTTTATAAGATTAATAAACATAAAATCACCATTACTCATCAACAACTTAATAGTTACAATAAATTCATTAATTTTATGTAAATGCCAATTGAGTTAAGATCCTGGCATAGATTTCAAAAGATTGAAGAAAATGGAAAATTTTTACCCTAAAAAGCGTATGTTTGCCAATAATTTACATCATAAAACATCAATATAAATTTTAGGAAATGATCATTAAGATAGTTAACCTTCATTAAAAAATACAGGTTCTAATCTCTAAATTTATAATTAATTAATATTTAAAGGTCGAAGGAATTTTTTTATATTTTATCTCATCTTCAGATCAGGAAAGAAATATAAAATTAATTAGATACAATATACTATCCCTCAAAGAATCATAAATCTCACTTATTAAGGGAACTAATCAATATAATAGTAGTCTCCCAATTATAATAACAACCAAATTCCCTTGAATAGTCAGCATTTAAATTATACTTAGAACTATTCTTTAAATTAAGGAAATAGTCATTAAAATCCTCAAATTCCCTCATAAAACTCTCATTACTCATTCATTTCTTAGTAAGACTAATACCCTCAACTTATATAATAAAATGGTCATTAAAATTATACACAGATGTTATCAAGATTAAGGCATTAGAGAAGGTAGATATAAATATATCAGCAATACTAAAGGTTTTTAAGAGATTTTGTTAGAATAATGTCGAATTACATTCAAATTTATCTCATGAAAATAATCTTGACTGTTTTAATTCAGTACATGATAACAGCAGAAATTTCCATACTTTATCGCATCAGATCTTTTCTAAAAATCAAAGTATGTCACAGTAATGTGTTAATAACCATACCCTATCAATTCAAGTTAAAACTGATATATAAATTGGAATGAGTATGTTTAAGAAATTGATAGATATTTTATAACGCCTAGCCAGTTAAAGAGTGTTGTACTAAGCATTAATCCAAACCTATTGAATTATAACAGGCCATAATTTTATAATTAATCTTTAACTCCTCAAAACAAGAAGAGAATTAATAAAAAAATATTATTAAACTATAAAATTCTGGCAAGTAATTTTACAAGAATTTTCAAATTTAGTATAAAAATTCATAAAGAATTCCTCTTGGAAAAATAGTAACATAAATTGAGATGAAAAATCCAGAAACAAGAAAGCAATTAAAGGATATTTTGGGGTAATAAATAAAAGAGAAGGAAATTCAGAAGTTTGATGAGCTTTAGAGAAAGTTTGAGAAATCCATTGGATTTAAGTTTGAATCTTCTAGTGAGCTTGAAATATCCCATCGTGCCCCAAATTTTTATTTTATATTTTAAAACTATGGTAGAATTATTTATCATTTGATGGATATTATGAGATTTAGTTACAATCACGTTATAACATGATTTCAGGTTAAGTCTAAACTCCAGTAAATTAAAATTCTTAATTTAATCAACTACCTCTAAAAATGCCTATAAAACCTTGAAAAATCTTAATATTCTAATCCAACCAACCATACCTTAAATTTAAGCACTCTATAAACTAGTAATTATTGCATTTGCCTTTGAAAAAATTGAAAATTTCTCATTAAATCATAATTTATAAATATTATACCATTTAATAAATAAAATAATAAACTTTGAAAAATGTTCCTACTCTACACAATTCATAGTATCTCACAGGTATAAGCACTCCGAATCAAGGAGTTAGTAGAAATATTGGAGTTTATTAGAAGGCACTGGATTTTATTCCAAAATCTTCAGACATCTTGCATTCATAATAACTTCCCACTATTAGAATACAATAACTTAATTTTTTGAAATATATTTCAGAATTTGTCAAATAATGTTATAAATAAAACTTTATAAGTTATTTTATACAATGGTAAATAGTAGGAGAAACTCATTGAATGTTTTGAAAAATTTAAATTCCTAGCCTTATCTAGCAAGTATTGTTTAAAATTACCTTATAGAATTGAAAAAGTGACAAAAATTGTAATATAGAGGTATAATGCAATCTAAAATTAAAATTTAATTTGAGTTGTACATTTAAAGTTACAAGCTAGATAATCTTTACAAATTCTTAATTCAGTTAATTGCGATTAAATTTTAATGTTACATTTTCGTAATAAAATTCATAAACAAAATTATTCAATTATTTATTATTTTTATTATCTTCATAAATTTAATATATATCATTAAATTAAATTAAATTGAAAAAAAATAGCACTACTTTTTATAGGTATTAAATTTTTTTAGATAAATCCATATTATTATATTTTTCTCTTATTATTTAGATATTGCGTTGTGTGTTAAAAATAATCCTGAAATATTATTATTAATGCTTTAATTTTATAAATTATCTAAATAAAATAAATTCATTAAAATCAAATCAAATATTAAAATGCTTGAAAAATTAAGAAAATACCTATGTTATTTCATTTCTACTTAAAATTTAGATAAATTAAGAAATATTTTAGCTTGTTTAAAATGAATCTTATTAAATAAAAACTTTTGATCAATAGCAAATCCACAGATAAATTCATGTTCAGAATAATAAAAATTAAAAATAAAATCAGCTAAATTACATATAATTTGTAAACTTAATAATTTTATATTTTATTTGCTTATTTTTAATTAAACTTCCTAAGCAATAATATTTCACTTTATAAAATTTATAATAAGATATTTATAATTTCATAAATTATATTTAAAATTAATTTTTAAGTATTAAATAAGATAATTGATATAAAAAAAGTGAGTATTATTAACTTTTTGAGAAAATGATAAATTAGTGTTTTCTTAGAGTAAAAGGCCTGGTCATAGTCGTGGTCACGAGGACCATGTGGGAAATGACCACGTGACCACATAACTCGTGAGAAGAGGTATTGTCGTTGTCACTGCTCTAATTTAAAGTATTTCAATGAATAAACAGTGAAATCTTTCATTTTCAAGTGATGGTCACGTGATCTCCGTGGTCAAGTCATGGTCACGAGGACTAAGACGGCAGTGACCACGTAACTGGTGAGAAGAGGTATTGTCGTTGTCACTGCTCTAATTTAAAGTATTTCAACGAATAAACAGTGAAATCATTCATTTCATGTCATAGTCACGTGGTTACCGTGGTAATTTTATTGGTACCAAAGACAACGAGGACAACAAAGACAGTGTCCATACCTGATGAGAAGAGTTATGTTCGTGATCACTAGTCTAATTTTAAGGAAATCGACGAATTAACAGAGAATTCATGCATTTTCAAATGGTTTTAACGTGGTAACCGTAGTCACCGTGGTCATGGTCATGAGGACAACGAGGGCAATGACCATGTGACCACGTGACAATGTAACTGGTGAGATGAGGTGTGGTCTTGATGACTGCTTTATTTTGACGTAATTCTACGAATTTACAATGAAATAAATCATTTAATGTGATAGTAACGTGGTCACCGTGGTAATGATAATAATAACGAGGTCAGTGAAAACGTGAATACTTAACTTGTGAGAAGTTCTGTGGTCGAGGTCATTGCTCTATTTTGACGTCATTCGATGAATTAACAGTGAAATAATTCATTTTATGTGATAGTTACGTGGTCACTGTGGTCATTTTCGTGGTAACGAAGACAACAAGGACAACGATGGCAGTGTCCATGTAACTGATGAGAAGAGGTGGGGTCAGGGTCACTTCTCTATTTTGACGTCATTCAAAACCCCAAATCCCCTTAATGAGGTTTATAAGTGCTTTGATTTGTCGGGAATTTGTTAGGGGTTGTGGTTATTAATAGGTTTTAATGTGAAATATATAGTAAATGTATCTAATTTAATCACTCAAAATGCACTTTTGGATCATGTTGTAGAGGTCTGTAGTTTATTTTACTCAACCACTATTCTATTAACTCTATCAATTTATCTGATCGCTGGTTATGCTTTATTAATACTCTTACTCTGCCATCTATTTTCATTGCTTGAGATACTCTTGTTATCTATAAATTGCTTTATTCTTTGCTTCGCATCCTTTTCACACCTTGTTGAGTATTAATCTTTGCATGGCATATCGCATTCTATTATTATTGCTGCTATTGCCCACAAAACCCATTGAAAGTCTCCGTCCCT